>JAODGE020022729.1:0-14970 GCA_027574965.2 Ecitophya simulans
TTCTGCGAAGCGCAAGAAGTTGACTAACCCACAAATAAGATTAACGCGACAAACATTACGTATCGCCAATTTAAAAACAAAATTACCACAATTTTGAGAGTCGTTTAGTAAATTCGACCAGCATAACTTGGTTAAAATAAAAAAAAACGCCGTCGATTAAATTTCGTAATTTCTCTCTCCGATTGCACGCGGAATTCCGAATTTCTGATGTAAACAAAAACAAGTGAGCATCGCGTTTGTTATTTATTTATGGGCGCGATGAAGTCATAATTAACGCCGAAGCTCTCAACGTGCGCGTGCGCTCACACGCGGTTCGCTCACTTTCTTTCCGATCGTTTATTTATTCGGCTTCGCCGCGCGTCTCGATTAATTAGCCAACTTTTACTCGACGACGGGAGAAATCGCCAAAAACGGTCGCGTCGTTTGCCGCCAGATGGCGCCAGTGATCGCAACGGCGACATGAATGCAAACAACAACAACAGGAAACGACCTAAAAACATAATCGTGCTAATGCTTAAGTGATGCAATGCTGTGGATTACTATCGATAGAAGAAGTTATCATGTTCGCCTCCGGAGCTGCACGAAGCAGCTCCATCTCGAGGCACGGTGCGCGTGATACTGGCGCTCGTGCGTCGACCACGCTGACTCGACTGCTCGCCACGCCTTCCGACGAGCGCGCACGAAGCCAATCGCGCGCCGCACGCGGTGCTTTCGCTGGCCGCCGTTCGCGTAACTTCGTTTCGCTACCTTAAGACGCCTTGCGCGACTCCTGCGCGGCGGTCGTTCACCGGCCGAGGACCCTCCTGCCGGGAGAAACCGATGACTCCGCGCGGAGCGCGCGCCGCACGCCTCGCACACCTTTTACAATCGCGCGCGAAGAATAATAGTAAATAGTAACGTTAGCGAAACGAATGAAACAAATGACGCGCGAGTACACTGAACCTCACTCGCGTGTCACTCGGGGTTATCACTTTGCAAACCGAAGCGGACCGAAACGTGCTCATTAGCATATAATTGTTTAGGTTTTATTTTTTTTTCCGACGCGCGCTTATTAAGATGTTGACGTTACTGCGCAACGGCGTAATAACCTAACTATTGCGACGCAAAATAAAGACGCAAATCGCTTACCAAGAGCGTTTTCTGCTGTAACACATTCTGCTGTGTGTTGTTGTTATTATTCGCCAGACGCGTATCAGGTGTCACATCCGTTCCAAATTCTCCGCGAACAAAATCTAACCGTCGAAAGCAAAAAGTGCAAGAAACGCGATATTTTATTTTCACTCTAAAATCTAACGATTTCAACTCGAAATTTCGCTTCACCCCTTTGTTGGTTTTTGCGACGCTTTGACGAAGGGTTTCAGCATCGCGTCGACCCTTTTCATTGAAGGGTTGCACAAATTCTCCTACCTGCCAATTTTGCGCCAACACACGAAAGGGACTATAACCCATTACACCTAGATTCTGCAATAGATCGAAGATCGCAATCGAAGACCATCTGTTGTTGATGAAACCCTTTTTAATTGTACACCCATGACCCTCGCAACCGGCGCGCATCCCTTTCGAGTGCAAAAACCCGAGACCCGAGCCGAACAAAGAAATCGCATTCCGCGAGATGATTATGTGAAATGGGGGCGAGTTCGAACATCCACCCTTTGCTCGATTGCCAAACGAGACGAGAAAAGTAAAAGCCCGGGCAGGTGTGCGAAAGGTGCGAAGCGAAAAACACCCCCGTGCCGCGCGGTTTCGGCAATCTGTTGCACAGCTTCAGGTAAAAATGGACCAGAGACAGGTAAATGGCGAGCGTTTCGGCGCGCAAGTTTCAATTTTCAAGGTGGTCACGGTGGCGAGCATGAGCGTGTGACTAACGTCGGGTCATTCGTTCACATCCAATGTCGAACGTTTCCGGTGCGGGCGTGCGGATGTAAAATTTTTAGTTTAACGCGTTTTTAATGTGAAAAGACAAAAAAGAGTGGAGCAAATTCAAGGTCTGAGCGTGCTGGCAGTAAGCAAAGTTCGAATACCTCTCGAGTGTAACGAATAACGTGCAAGTTAGCTTGACGTTAACTAATTTGAGCCATCGCTTCCCGGTTGTTAACGTGACCAGTAGTTGTCAAGGTTAATTTTTTTAATTAATCACGTTCACGGCCAGCGCAATAAATTCACGCGTCGATCGCCCGTACGTGATCAACGCGAAACGAATGTTGGCGTAAAATCAAAAGTGTCGCCGCCGCGCGTTTCATTTGATTTTCAAATTTATGCACGGCGATTCCTTGCTGGAATAATTACGCGGAATAAATTGACGAGGCGGTTCATAGACCTGCCAAGCATTCAACCCCGAAAAATTTATATAACATGTCATACACACACTAACGCATAGTGAACTGCGAAACGAACGACAAGTGCCGATAATGCCATAAATATCGCCAAAGGTGTCGCTACGGCATTGTGTACACGTTGCGAATTATTTTTGAAGGCGACGCTTATCGGACGGCAAATGTGGAGCAACACTATCATGCTGAATGTGAGCAGCGATAAGCGGCGGTGGCGACTTGAAATAAATATTTATGCAAATCGTGAATTGTGATGTGTTTTCAAGAAGTATTTCAAGGCGTTTGCAGTTATCGCTAGCGCGCGCAGATGGCGTTGAAGTACCAAGTCATGGCCGCAATAATTGCACGGACGTCGACACCGACGCCGACCTTCGCCGGAACGCCTCGCAAACCTCGAAAGTATCGAATTACCCTGCGGAAAACGACGTTCCGAACGACTTCCGGCTCGGGCACGTTCGTCGTGAAGATGTGACCGCGAAAAGTTCGAAGATCGAAGGTCTTTCCGCGTTCGCGTGGCCGGACCTTGCGAGCGGGCCGACCTCACCGACGCGCCGCGCCAAAAATTTTGGCAATGCCGGCCAACCTCGACGCACACGTGAAATATCGCCGGCGTTCGAACTCGAGCACGTTTCGTAAACAGCGTTATAATAATTTAAAAAAAAACGAACGAGACTCACTTTGCAGCCCTCGCAGGAGTGGACACCATAATGGAAGCCGGAGGCCTTGTCGCCGCACACCCGACACAGGACGGTGGTGCCGTCGAATTCTGCAACAAGAGAAACACAAACGGAGGAGAACGACATTAGAAATTCTTCGATCATCGGCGTAGGTGAACGTTCGTCGGAGATTTGCAAAAATTCAGCCGCGACGCCGTGCGCGCGCGCGCAAAAGAAAGTGACGCGAGTCGCTGGCTCGTTGCGTGATACTTTCTCCTTCGCCGGCGCGAGAACTCTCGCGGTCATGCAGCATACGACTTGCGGCAACTCGCGAGAAAGAAGATTACTTAATACCGGTGAAAGTAACCTCTTCGTATCAATGACCTTTATCGAGCGAATCGCGTTTGTCTCGTCGAAACTTTCGCGCTCGCAATGTACCTAGGTTGAGGGTGGGCTCGCGAGCTTGCGTGGAGGAAGTGATATCGGCGTAGTGATTCTCCGCCAACGCCATGGTGGCCTGCTGCGAATGCGGATGCTGCACGGTGCTGTCCGGCGAGAGGATCATCATCTCGACAAAAGCGCCGCCGCCACGCACTAATCCTCAGTAAAGTAATCCTTCGCGGTGGACACTGGTCGAGCACTTGCGTCGGCTGAGCGAACGAGCGGCGGCGTTGTTGCCGATCGAACTGCACTTTTCGGCGCGCGCGTTTCGATTTCGTCGCGTCGCGATTAGGTGGTCCGCACGATGGGCGCACCCGATGGCGATTGAGGCGCGAATAAGTAAAGCACTCGTATTTGTGCGCGCGGGTGCGCGCGTTTCGGAACCGGAGTGGATCTGCCCGGGCTCTCGCTCGCGCGCTCGCTTGCTGGCAGAGAGTGAAAGTCCCGATGCCGACTGGCGCGGCGAAGACTCGACGCCGGCGTATATATTAAACCGCGCGCCGAGGTACCTGAAGGGCACCACCGGCGGAGCCAACAAGTGGTGTGGTATTCCGCGGACATCCCCACCACGGGTTCGCGCGCGTCGTGGGTTCATCGCGCCGCGCGCAACGCTCAAGTTGGAGGTCACTGACAATTCCACCACCACCGCCGCCGCGCGCTCAGCGCCGCGCGCCGACGCGGCTCGGATCGGCGCGAAGAGAGCGCGCGAAACCCCACCAGCCGCGGAATCGAGTTCGTTGAACGCGAACCTTGACTGAATTACCCAGACTGGCGTGCAACAACTGCGGCCAAGGACGACTTCGTTTGTCGACTCGCGTGCGCCGTGCGCCAGCGCTCGCCGCTCGCGCGTCGCGGCGTTCCATCGAAAACGAGATAATCATCCTTTCACTCGACAGACCGATGCGATCGTTCCGATCGTTCTTCTCGTTCGCGATCGGCCCGCTTTCGTCGGGCGCGACATTTTTCTAGCACATCAATTGCCTCCCGTGATCACGAGTGTTTGAGCGCTCTCCTACTAGCATTCGGCCATTCCAAACCATCTCAGAGCAGCATCGACAAGTCCGTAAATGGTTCGATATAAATTATGAATCGACGCGACGTGCGCGCGCTACGTCAGTAGCGATGAGTATGTAAAATCGAAATTTGCGCGTTCGTTGTTTCGCGAGCGCCGAAAGGTTAACGACAGAGGCCCTGGCGACTTGCGCGGTCATCAAAAAATTATCGAATCAAGGTCGCCGGAGCGCGTCGCCTCGTCCTAGGCGCTAAATTTATCCGCCGACCTAGCAAAAATGCTATGTGGGCCGCGAGTTTCCTTCCGCGTAGAAGTATCAACAAAATCCCGACTACAGAACCTGCCAAACTGCCAAATTTACAACTTAACTCGGCGCGCAGTCAGTTTAAATAACTTTACTCAAATTCAGAGCGCATTACCCGTTCGTATGCAAATAGGCGATCCGGCAAAGGGTTAACATTGACTTTCGCTAAGTCATCTTGAGCAACAACCGTGCACATGACGAACGTGCTAAACATTTTGGAGCACAATTCGGCGCTTCAAAGGTCGTAAGATTGTGCCGGCAAGCGTTTATTACTTTACGACCGGAGTCGCATTCGTAAGGGTTTATGACCCGACAATGACCGCGTAATAATTTCTCAATACGGTCTTGCGCCATGCGCGCGGCTCTGACGTGCGCGCGTTTCGTCGAAAAGATTTTTCGTTTCTTTTTCACGCCGCGACCAGATGAAGAAATGCCGTAACTCGCGTCGTGTGCGCGCAGTGTGGTGTTAAGTCATGTGTCGGCGACGAGATTGTTGAGAAACCGTGAAACAAAAAGTCGACGAGAACTTTCACTGGCGCGCAGCGAGCGTCGTAAAACATGGCGCGGCCCGAAAAAAAATTCGGCCCCGACTTTCGGCATCGACGCCTCGACTTAAGTCGGCGCAAACGAATTTTACTTTCGGTTACATTCGGGGCCCGGCTTTCTTCCGCGCGCGCGCGCGCGATTTATCACTTTACTGCGCGTTATTGGTTAATAGGAGCAATAATTTCTTCGGAGAAATCGTGACTTTTCGCAATAAAACTATAAATGTCAATAAACACAAGTCGTAAAGCGGCGAGTTAGAAAAACGTCACGCTAACGCCCGGAAACGAAGTCGGCACGAAATTCGACAAAGTCGAGAATGTGGATGTTGCGACTTAAGTCGGTCTTGCGCGCGATCGCCGGCGTTCATTGTCCTCCCGCGTGGCGTTCATCGCTCTTGTTCTTCATTCTCGCGTCCACGACTCGTCGGTTTTAGGTCTCTGGTCGTTGCGCACGTTCGCCGCTCGCATTCTGCGCGCCGGCCGCGGCGCGGATTTTTTCGTTTTTCACGGCGAACGACGAAGAAGAAGACGCGGAGAGGTTTCTTCGGGCCAGTGACCTAGGAGTGCGCGAACGCGCGCGCGCGCGCGCTCGACTCGCGAACGCGCTTGAGGTCACGCCGAGTCACTTACCCCAGTGGTACACAAAACGCTCGCGAAAAGTGAGACAAAGTCGCGCGCGCCGCCGACGAACGATCCGTCGCGCGCCGAAAATCGCTGCGCGAATTGCGAAGGTTAGAGCAGATTAGTTAGAGCGCTTGGTTCCGCCGCGCAAGTACGCGTCCAGATCTACGCACGCATTCGGCCATGGTCAGTCGGTGACCCAGGAACTGTGCGCGGAACAAAAGAGCCCCTCAGTGCCAGGAAATCGTTCCGACGACGTCGGCGTACGACATTGAACTCGCAGATTTCGTCGATCGGTGCGCAGAAAGAAATAATGCCAGAAATGAACGCGAAGCAAACACGAGAAGGTGTTAGTCACCTTTGGTCGCAGCCCGAAAACGAGCAGCACATAATAAAATGATCTAACTCGAGGAGTCAACTCCGGCGGCGAGTGCAGCCACTTTTGGTGCGCAGCGAAAGAAGGCGGACGAAACTTTTAGTGTTGTAACGGCAAAAGTCAATAAATCGCAATAAAATCGATGTTTACTGCGACTGCAGTCGATCGTGTCGTGGCGTCGGCGAACGAACAACGTATTCCTCCGGGATTCGACACCGGAGGACGCGCGTGCGGCGGCATTGTGTCCGCCGCGGCGCAAGATGGCAGGCAGGCACCGAAAGTTTATAATTGCGGCGTAATAATCGTAATCCGATCGCGGGCCCGAACGCGAATCGCGCAGTTTCCGGGTAGCAGCGCTACCTGCCCAAGACGCGCGTGCATCTTGCAAGCGTGGCGCGCACGCGCCCCTTCCCGGAATCGGCGGGCGCGCCGCACGCGACCGAAAATCGCGGTACCCTCGCGAACATTCGGGGCGTGGATCGCGTCGACCGCGACGTCGCCGCTTCTTCCCTCGCTAGGAAGCGGCTCGTAATCACGGCACAATGCTCGACGGCAGATGTGCGCGTTTAATGAATTTCGACGCGTCGCAACCCTCGTCGCACGTATCGCTAAAAGACGCCGAGGTTATTGACGCCCTCCGGCGAGGCGCACGTCGCGAGCGCCGCTTCCGTCTCGCTCTTTCGTGCGGCGCATGCGAACACGACGTCGACGCGCAGGTGCGCTGATTTCAACGAGCCGCGCGCGCATTAAAATTCGCGATAAGTCACCGCCGCGCGTCTTGCGCATATCGACGATGTGCCGAACTTTTCGCCAACGCGACCGTTAACTGCGCGTCGACGGTCGAGTCGGCGCAAAGTCGGCGCAAAGTCGCCAAAGGTAAACAGAAGTTGCGCGCACGACGCGACGTCCACGAGCGAATTAACAATTGGGCTAATCGTCCCTTTAACGAACCGGTCTAACTAGATTAACTCACAATTAGTCCGATCGTGAGGTGGCTCAAGTCACGCGGGCATTGTGGTCGTTCGCAATCTAGGAATGGCGCACGCGCGCCGTCTCGGAACCGAGAACGAACGGTATCCGAGCAGCGCGCGGTGCATCGCGCCGCCGGTGACTAGACCAACGTGGCCGAAGCCCAAAGTCTGTGGCGAGTCTGAGGCGACGCGCGAGTCATTACCGGGCGTCGAGGAAGTCAGCGCACCCTAGGGCCAATGCGCGCGCGCGCGCGCACGCACTCGCGGCGCGCGACGCGCACTTGAAAATCGCGGGCGTTGTACCTGAACCGAGCGACGAGAGAGCAAGTGCGCTCGAGCGAGATCGCCGAGTCACGTCTCGTAGGCGATGCGTTAGTCGTTAGACACGGCTCGCGCGACTTGACTCCGGCGAGGTTAAACGATCGGGCGTGTGATTTACGACGGTCGGCGCACACATTCCCAACCAGGAAACGATTTGTGCGACCGAAAATGTGCGCGAACGCAACTCGGCTCGAACGCAGGCGATGGTCGTGTCCGAGGACAAGCGCATTAGGCTAATGTCCGTCTTCAAATGGATGCGCGCGCACTTTTTTCCTTCGTTTTCGAAAGGTCCTCGCAGAATTCTAAAGATTCGGCATTGAGGGTACCGTTGAGGCCATGAAATAATCGTTTTACAACAGGAACTGATCGAGCGATGGGCACGCAGATAACTTGGGGTTTGACCGTGACGAAAATCTCGACCATATTCGACCATAATACGACCATAACTTACGCGAAGTATGAAATCTCAATTTGCCAACAATGTAATTCGGTTTAAGTGTTTTTTTTTTTGTTCGGCTACAAACTCTTGGAATTTATCAACCAACCTAGGGCAGTGCGTTGCAATTCGTCGAAGTCGCATTCGTGGTATGAACTGCATACCCGCTAATTTGACAACAAAGGCGATAAATTTAAGATGCTCCCCAGCTGGCAGTGCGATTACTTAATAGCTGTCATTTTAAGATACGAAATTACTTAAGCACATAACGTGACTGCACCTTTCTGAAATTTCGTAATGTTTAAAAGTTCTCAAGTTCACTGTCAACAAACGCAGATAAGATTTGGTTAGTCAAATTCCGTTTGGTTGGAATCAATCCGGCCGCAGTAACAAAATCGAAACCGAAAAGCTCGCGAGCGAGAACGAGGAGCGAGCACGAACGCGGCAGTCGAAATTTCGAAGCGGCGCGCGGTTCGGGGCCGGGCCAACTTTCGCTCGAAATTCGTTTTCGTTCGATGGCACGGGATTATTACGACGTTTGCAAAACACCAAAACGCAATAGCGCCGCCATTAGTTGTGAATGCATTAGCGTCTCAAAACGCAATTGCGACTCGAGAGCGCAATCTCTCGCGCGAACTGTCGCGGTGTCGGTGGCGTTTCGTCGTCGAGGGTGGTTGCGGCTTACACCGGCGTTTCGTGCAATTTTTATCGCTTACGAGCATCAAAGGGTGCATTGCACTCCGCATGACGTCAACGTACGCCCGCGGAGACAGCGCGTGCGAGCGCCAGTCGCGTCGACGTCGACGCCGGCGAGCTAACCTTTATTTCTGCGGCCGCGGCGAAGACGACGGTTCGTTGCCTCGCGGCTCGCGGCGTCGTCGAACTCGCGAGCGACGCGCGCGAAACACCGTTACTCGAAGAGCGCGCCAGCTCGCGCTCGCCCCGGCCCGCTCCCGAGCCATCTGCCCGCCGATCTGCAACCTTTCGGGCACGATGAACCCGAAACCCGGCCGAACGCGTCCGAGCCGCCAGCGCCGTCCCCGTCGATCGCGTCGATCGCGCGGAATCCACTTCGGCGTGAGTCAATCCGTCCGGCCTGTTCACCGCAAGCGAGGAAGCTCGGAATTTCCGTACGCACGTAGACCGATCGCGCCAGAGAAGCACCGAAAACGGACTCGACTCGCCACTACGCGTCTTCTTAGTGCTCGGCAATCATTAAAATTTCGAATAAACAATAATTAAGTCATCGCAACAACATAATGTGTGTGCGCGCGCAGGCGCACGTTACGCCATCGATGCGCGAACGCAAGCGCTCTCGCGCACGTCACAGAATCTAGATCGTTGCCAGCCGCGGTCAACGCTGTTCACTAACCCGACGGAACATTTCGACGTCGCTCGTCGTCGCGTACGATTTACACGAAACGCGTCGTCGCGGCGCGCGTGGGCTTCGGGCGTCGCCTTCGCGCTCGTCGGCGGCGCGTTTTTGTTTCTCATTTCGGGCGTTTCGGACGCAGATGCGGGCCACACGAAATGTATGATAGTGGCGCAGGCGGTCGCGATGCCAGCATGCCACGCGCCGTCATCTGCGAGCGAAACGGAGAGCAGGCGCGTGGAGCGCGCGCGCCGGCGATTCGAGAGCAACGAGCGCGCCGGAATGAGAATGGCATATCGAAAGTTAATTAATTATAATATGGCGCGCGCGATTGCCGGCGCGAAGCGAAAAAATTAAATAAAACCAAGAGTAACGCGCACAAACGGCCACAACANCGAGCGGATTAATCGACAGTCTACTTTCAGCTCGAGCGGCGTTTTCGAAGTCGATAAGGAATCAACTGTAAATCGACACAAATCGCCGTCAAACTTCGGGCGCGATAAGCCACAATTCGTGGCGCGCATCAACGCAGACGGATTGGGAACTTCGCGAGCTTCGCGCATCATCGTCGGCGCTTTTCAGATAAGCACCGAGGATAACGTGCGCGTGCGCGCGCGGCGCGGTTCGCGCACCGCGCAGGTGAGTGACCCGCAAAGAGGTTACTGGCACTGGAGACACGCGCGCAATTACGCAACCGCGACACGGGACGCCGCGCGTCGCGCCGAAAACGGCGCGGATTCGGCTGCGAGTCGCGCCGAGATGCGCAATCGCGTCGAATCTTTGCCGACGCACATTTTTCAGCCCAAGTTCATCTTTTATTCATTGCTACGAGCGCGTGCGAGGTGTTACGCCGTGCTATAGTATGATGAAAGAGAGCGTGTGGCCGTGAGCGTGGATACAATTAATTTATTGTCACGCTACACTAACGCGCCGACAGATGGCGCTGCGGTGCCTTCGGTGTTATTAACAATCAACGTTCATTATGCGACTTTCGCTGCATTCACTTGTTCTAACTCATAACAAATATCGAATCTATATTTTCTCCCTTATTTGCAACGTACAGAGACAGGTGATGAAATTAGATCGAGTATTTTGAGCATTTTGTTTTAAAGTGGTTTTTAGCTTCTCGCAGAAAAAAAAACATATCGAATTCGAGTAGTTTCAATTAGGTTCGAAGAGGAGATCGCGAATGAGGGCACTCGCATCGAGAGCGCGCGGATTTTGACCCCATTCGCGGTTATGGACCTCGGTTCGCAGCGTTCGACGGACTCATTACGCGCCGCGCGGCGGTTGCGCCTTCCCTCGAATGAGCTCATATCGCTCGCGAGTCGCGAAGAAACGGCACAAAAATTTTTTCCAAACACAAAAACCTGATATGCTTGTTGAAACGTTATACTCCAAACTTGACCAACTTTGTTTTAAATGTAATTTATTCTAATTTAAACCACAAAACAAGATTATTTTCATATGAAAATCAACACTGATTATTGTTGAATTTTTTCATGTTTGTTATTAATATGTATTATTTTGCGGTACTTGTAAACTTTTCCATAAACAACAGCTTTGATTTGCTTGCTCCGCACTGTTTGAACAGACCGCGTGCGACCTCTGTCGGCACGAGAGCGCAACAACCTTGGGCGCAAACGCGCGAGCGACTTGCGAACGCCGACGCCAGATGGCGACGCGCGTCCGTCGCGCGCTGCAGTACGTGCGACGCACGAACCGCTTGCACATCCAGCCGCCGGCCGGGCTTTTCACGGTCAGGGTCGGGCGCTTACCCGCGCTCGCCGCGCCGCCACCCGCCGCACCGCCACCACGTGGGTCTGCCCCGGACGGCTTTTTAATTACGTACATATGCCAATGGCGAACGATTCTCGATTCGAAGCGGATCAGCCGCGAACGTCGGACGCGAGCAAACGACAATCTAATGATGATGATAATGTCATGCACGTCGGGCGTACGAAGCGAACGCCAAAGGCACATATGCCTCCGTGTGATCGTCGATGTTGAAAGTCAAGGCCGAACAGTACCGAGCGTGCTTAATATAGACGGCGAATTATGCATAATTTAAGTGATGATGCGTTTTCAATACCTGGGGGTGTGACAAGTATCTGAATGTTGCGAGAAGGTTGCGACGGTTTTGACTCCTCGTCAGATTCCATCGTTCCAATCGCAGATCGGGCGCACCTCACCAGCCAGGGCACGAGTTACTTAATTAATGTTAATTCGGATTACGGCGTACATCGTCACAATGCGTTAGCGTGGTAGTCGTTAACCGTGTCGGTTAGGATTGGCGGCGTCCAGTTAGCCCAACGATGGGTTCCGAGTCCGAGGAGGAACTGATGGACGACGGCGCGGCGCGTCTGGGGGTTGTTGTCGGCGGCGGCCCGGCGCCGGGTACAAAGCGTGCGGAAGCGCCCACATTCGCCGCGCGTGTGCGCAGGCGCCGGACGGCGGCGGCGAAGGCACGCAACCTGTTGATGACGAATATGATTTTCCCGCCGCCGTCACCAACCGCCCCGTGCGTGAGTCACGTTGGCGACATCGTCGCATGTATCTTGTCTCGGCGCGAACGCGCGCATTGCAAAAGCCCTCGAGCAATTTGCAGCCAATTAATTATCGGCGCATTGTGCGTCGCGCGCGCGTGTTCGGCGTGCCGTGCGTTTGGTTGCCTACAGTCGAGTGAGCGCGCCGCAACGCGTTATGGGTGACACCATTCGAACCTCGAACCTCGAGAGTTCGTTGCTCCCCCGGCATTAATAAAACCGAGGACTAAACTTTCTAGGTTATCTGTTACATATCATTTTCTTTTTCGCCTCTGATTACGCACCAACACACGTACAAACATAGAGACGACACTCGATTCACTTTGATGAAGCTTTAGTTTTGATCGTGCATCCGAAATAATTTTAGAATATTTTCAAACACACACACAATAAGTTTTTCGAACCGGCAACTCCGCGACGCGATTATTCAACGATGTGCTAATTTTCGCGTCATTGAGACACATCGTCGACGACTCCGATCCGTTGAGAAATTAGAAATCACGCAAAAAGCGCACACGAGCCCAGAGCCAATTGAGTAACGATGCGCGCGAATGTGACAATACGTGTGCCGGATGCTAAATCCGACGCTCTGACATAATCCGACGCGAACGAAAGTCATACCTGCGCATCTTGACCGACACCCTTCGCCCGACACACACGCCTAGCCGAGATCGGCGCAAATGACTTACAATTAGTTCGCAACGCGCGCTCAATGGACAACAATCGCAAGTGTAGCGACGCGTGCAGTAATAGGTCGATCGGTCGTTGACCAAGGCGCATCGAAAGTGGGCCGCCCGTTTCGTTTTTCGCGAGTCGCGCGCGTTGCGCACGCGCCGACGTTGCCAACGTGCGCGAATGACGAATGCGCGCTTCGCTTTTGCCGCGCGCGCTTGAGTCAGCAGGCGCGCGCGTCGATACAATCGTCCGCGGGAGTATAAATAAACGAATTAAATGGGTCGATTAATGCGCGACAATTACGCCGGCAATTAAAACGTAAACAAATCGCGCGTCAAAGCGGAGCGTTTCAACATCGCCCGTGTTGCTTCTTTTTGTTTGCGTGACGCCGCGCGCCGCCATGTTGTGTTTCGCGCGCACCTCAATTTGGAGATTCGATTTAAATTTCGGGCGCACGCGCCATCTATGCGCTAGTCGGTGCGGTGCGGATCGGTTGGAAATAGTCGGGAGTCTTGACCGCGATGCCGGCCGACGACCCGCGCTCATTATCTGGGCCGAACTCTCGATTGGGTCGCTCGCGCGCGCGCGAGCGCGATTACGCAAATTCCCACTCAGGGACGGATTAAGTAAAGTGAACTCGACGAAAAGTGCGACGCCCATCGAACGCTCCCGACGCATCGTCGAGAAAGGAATCGAAGAGAACACGCCATCATTACCGACAACGGCACTTTAGCTGAACCTACATAACAGTTTCCTGACCTGTGGTAATACGTTTTCCGACTTTTCTAATTCATAATTCATCTCGTCGCCGTTACTGGCCGGCAATCGGCGGTTTCTGCTCGCCCATCCGTCCGCCGCTCGCTCCCCGCCGGTTACTCGCATCCCGGGCGCAATTTTCGCCAAGTTTCTTGACCTATCCACATTCCGGGCGCGTTGCACATGCGCCGCGCGCGCAGGTTTGGAAATAGAAATGTGGCGGCGACACAGAAATAGACGGTCGCGCAGCCGCGAGCGGTGCGGAGCGCCATCCGCCGCCTCGCGAAAAGGGTGGTGAGGTCGCCGGGTTATTCACCCACGGCGTGCGCGAGGTCGCCGATCTGGGACACACGGCTCGCACACTTTGCGCTCCGACACGACTTCAAGTCTTTACCGAGTAACATAACAAAGTGCGCGCGCGCGCGCGAGTCGAACGAAAATCCGCGTCTAGAGATTGTTGGATAGTCGCCGTCGCCTATGAGAGAGAGACTTATGGCTGCATAGGCACGTTTATGGCGTATGGAATGGACGTCGGCGCGCAGCCAACCTTGATGAATAAATAATTTAGGCGTCGAGTCAACAGACGCGTAATTGACCTGCTCGCTAATCGTTCTCGGCCGGGCGACGAGCGATCGAACCGGATCTGGGTGCTGGCGGGCGTCTTGAACCCATGCAGGTCGAGCGGCAATAGATGCTGGTTAGGTTGCCAGAGTGTAATGCACTTGCGCGGCCGTTCTGCGACCAGGTCAGGTCGCCAAGTGCATCGTCCTTCCGCTCACGATCCACTCAAGCGTCCATTATGTTTTCGCTCCGAGCCTCTGGTCCTAAACAGCCGGCGAAAGAAAGTGGTCCGACGGCGGCCAATCAACGTTCCGAAGAAAGTGAGAGTTCGTATTCGTGTTTCCACAGCCAGCTTAGAAGCTGCTGATGACTTATTGTCAGATAGTGGCGCGACCTGGCTGCGGTTACAGAGAGCGATCATGCATGGTTCTATCCAAAACGTCGTCGGGACGTTGCCCTCGCGCGATGAAATCGAACTCGGAACGAAGAAGTGAAAACGTCTTCTCTTCGCTTTCACGAACGCGCGCGAACAAACAAAACAAACCACGCGCGATGAAAGCTTTCACTTTCTAGCTCTACCATAGACGACCGGATGACTATCCCAGGCATCGGACCACCGATCGTCGTGCCGCGAATGCGCGCTTCTCTCGTGAGCGCAACTTGATCGTATCGCGACGCGTAATGGTTAATGGTAACGAGGACTAGAGCTTTCTAAGTGCGTTCGAAAATAGCTACAAAGATGACCTGAAATGCAGCCGCGTCGCGACGCAACCAACCGACTCCCCGTCGGACGCCGCCGCCGTCGGTAACCCTTGGCAACTGCGCGCGCCGCGCGCTTATGCAAAATGTAGTCCAACAGTGCGTCCCGGGCACGTCCGGGGCGGTCGCGGGTGAACGCCCTTGAATGCTTCGCGCGCCGACAATGTGGGGCTCCGGGGCGGCGACCGCCCCCCCGACCGGCCTCGTTTCCGAAGCGGGTCGAGCGTCGCCCGGCGCGCGAGGCTAGTTCGATGCACCCGCGTGCAAGGACACGCGAGCGCGCCGGGG
>JAODGE020022743.1:0-11168 GCA_027574965.2 Ecitophya simulans
AATGGTATCAGAGTTATGTTCTGGTATATTTTTCTTGAGATCCAAACAGATATTGGAAACGTTTGACAGTGTTTGAAAATTCTAATTAATATTTTCTTATTCAAAAAATAAAAATAATAAAAAGAAATAATTTTAACCCTAAAAATCCGAAACTATAAAAGTTATAAAAAACATTGAAACAACTTCGTAGAATTTAGTACTCTTCTATAATTAGTTTACAGAATTTACAAATTCTAATTTTTACTGTTTAGGACAATGTAAAAAAATCTTTGACCAAAACAACTTCGAAACTATGAGAGCTACCAAGAATTTTAATTAAAATTATCGTTTCAATTTCAATTCCACGATCTACTGCAATTAGTTTTCAGAATTCAAAAATTTATGTTTCTAACTTTTAATCTTTTTTAAATATTGATTTTTCCGAAATTATAAAAACTTCTCAAATAGGTCACTATAGGACTCATTAATTACGTGAAATTTGTCTTCCCCACTTTGTCGGCCTTCTGCATTCTTCTTGGAGATCTTGCTTTCCTTGAAATAATCCTGCATCCTTTTCAACCTTCTCAACATCCTGTTTTTAATAACGACAATCCTCGCACACTTTATGAACTTGTTCAAGGTGATGTATCGTATCAGCCACGCATCCGACACAACTTTGCGTCCATGTTCACGTTTGTTATCCCTATTTGAACGTTTGCCTTCATCATTATCCTTCTCAGCGGGAGGGCGAAAATCCTCGGATTCCTGACGATGGTTGCGATAACTCTCGCGATCTTCGACGGTCCGGACGGGCCGTAGGATCCTCTCTCTGACCTTCGTCCCGGGCGTGCGCTCCTCGAAGTTCTGCGTCGGTACTTTCTCCTCGTGAGGCGGCAGGAAATCGAAGGACATTTCCCTGTCCGTCTCGATGTCCAGCTTGGTCACGTTGGACACGAGGGCCTTCTCGTTGCGCTTCCGGTAGCACTCGCAGCATCTCGCGAACTGCGCGCGCTTCTTCCGATAGACGCGTACGGACTCGTCCTTGTAGAGGCCCGAGGGTAACCGCACGTCGGCCGACGCGTGTTCGGCGGCGGCGTGCGACAGGATCGCCGTGTTCACATCGTGCTGCGTCAAAATCCTCTTCGACATGTCGGCGCGACAGCGAGTGACGTTTTGCGCTTTTCGCTTTCAGAGCAAGCGGTCAAAATGGCCGCCACGTCCGAGTACGACGACAACCCGTATGACGGCGCGCCGCAGTCGAGCGACAGCGAGCCCGACGCGAACGCCATCTGCTATCGGACGCCTGAAACCGTCGCGACGCAGCCGCACGGCAACAAGCGCAACAAGCGCAAGAACTTCGAGCCGCGCTGCACGAACATCGCGTTCAGCGACGCGGAGAACGACGCCGACGAGGCGCTGTCGCTGGTCAACAACAACAACAACAAAAATCGGCGGAAAACCACCGCGAGGAAAGTCGTCCACAACGCGCTGACGCAGAGCTACTATCCGATGGATCTGACGAAAAACGAATGCGAATCGCCGAGCGACGGCAGCCACACCGACGAGGAAGATCGCGTCGGGCATTTCGAACGCTACGCGAACGAAGACGAGGCGGCGAATCGTTTGGGCGACGACCGCGGCCGCGACCGGGACAACGACAACGACAACTCCGGCTCGGGCGACGAGAGCGAAAAGATCCCCGACAGCTTCTCGATACACAACCTCTCGAAGAGCTCGACGACGCCGGACTTCCAGCAGCTGGCGGCCGCCGCCGCCGCCGCCAGCTACCACGCGCAGCACGCCCTGCTCAACGCCGCCGCCAACGGCGCCGCCGGCCACGGCGTCGACATGCGCGATTACGCGGTGAACACGATGCGGGAGCTGCTGGGCATCTACGGGTTAACTTCCGAGGTGGCGGAGAGCATCACCCGACAGCTGCCGATCGCCGCCTTTACTTCTGGTGAGTTTGGTTCTTTTTCTAATTTATTTTTCTACGCAAAAACGAAATATTTTATTATTCATTTTGATCAATTTTTGAAGCACACTATTTCATATTGGAGTGTTGGTTTTACGGGTCTCTTAACGTAAGGTATATGGAATTTATTGGGCTGTATTGTGTTTTTTAAGGATTTAAAAATATCATTGCGATTATATATGTCGCGAGTTTAAAGGTTAATAAGTCGTAAAGTATGAATCATACAGAAATAATTGTGAAAGATTTAATTCGCTTGAAGATCTTTTTTTGATTTTTAAAATTGGTTGTTAGTTTAGATGTTATCGTAGAAGATATGGGAAAGACTTTAATTCGAGTTTGTTAGTAAAAATATTTATTGTTATACTTTGAAGGCGTGTACCATAAAAAGTATAAATAATATCGAAAACGTTTACTAGAAATAAATGGTAAGGCTTTTAATGGTACACATTTAAAAAATGCTGATTTATTTATAAAATTATATTTGTTTGAATTATGATTGAAAATAACTCTCCAGCAATCAACAATAAAAACTGTTAAATAAAAAATGTATAGGAATAAGTTACTGGGAATTTAATACATCATAAGATGTTTCTTTCCGTTTTGAAAAATTCCAATAGATTCAAAAGTTATAAACAAATGACTAAATATATTTAAGTCAAGTAGAAAAATAGAAACCTAAAACGTAAAAATTAGAAAACATTGCACAAGTGCGCCGGTGAGTTGTGACTTTTGGAGTGGCCCGCACCGAAAATAATTGCTTTTATCAACAAACGAACGCTTCGGTTTGTTGACTCGACGAATTCAACTAATTCTTGCTTCCATCTCGACTTGAGTCAACTCAACGCGGCGCGCGCGGGCAGCAGAGAAGCGTCTGATTGTAGGCAGCGCCGTAAGTAACCGACGAAAGTAACTTCTCGAAACGACGAAACGCACCGTGCGAGGAGACTCTCGACACGAGTCGAATTAAGTCAAGTTAGGTTATGTTTACATTGGTTTCGTGCGAGGCGCGTCGAGGATGGTTTTGGGTGCATTTCACGCGGTTTCTCCTTCGAATCTTACGTCCGGACGCTTAAAATGTTTGAACAAACACGCTAGTGGCGTATCGCGCGACTAGAAACACGACGATGTCGATATGAGTAAAGTATCGGCACTTTTCTTTCTGCGCAAGTAAAATTTGTATCGATTCCTGAAACCCGATGCTATACAGGTATTGTATCGAATGTCGATATCGGCATAGATATCGAAAGAGGATCGAAAAAATATCAATATTGTGCAAGAGTATCGAAAAGAGATATCGAATTGTAATATTCTTTATATTTGCAAAAATATTTAACGCATAATTAATGGTTGATACTTTCAATATCGGAGTTACTAGTATATGATATCGCAACGATCAAGTGTTCATATCGATATGAAAAGAGTTACTAATGGTCATAATCAAATTATTGCGCGCGACTTAAGTCTAATATAAGTCTGGCGCCGACTAAAATGCGAACGTCGCGCGCATTGCGAGTTTCGACGTTTTCGAGCTGAAAACATTTTTTTTTTTCCTTTTCGACTCGAGTTAATGCGAGTTACGCCGACGTACTTGCGTTGCCCGACTTGAGTTGCCAGGCTCAAGTCGAAACTCTATGAAGCGCGCATTAATTGCGTGTGAACTCGACGAGGCTTTTTCTTTTTCAATTCCGACTTTGTACTCCTTGACTGACAATGAGTACAACTTCAGGCGAGACGGCGAGAAGTTATTGTGACTTAAGTCGCTCGAAATGTGTTTCCAGCCGCTTAGGAGGCGAGATTTTCGTGTAAGTATCAGCAGCGAGCAATTAGCCGAGAGTATTTGTTTTTAGCCTACGTCAGCGTTGCCGTGAACGATTTAAAAAAAATTATTATTTTTTCCGGGAACACTCTGTACAGTCATTATGTCATTGGTGTTATGTAAATTGAAATTAAAATCGCTAACATGTGTTTTGTCGCGTTCGCTTGTTGTTGTTTTTTTTTGTTTGTTTCATGTATTTCTCGTGCGACGCGCAGCTTTTGTCGAGCATTGCGGAGCTTTCGCGAGCTTTCGAGAATAAATGGAACGCGTGGACAGAAACAAATGTGCTCGAACGTGCGCGCATTCTTGAGACAAAAGACGACGATGCTCGCGAAAAGCTCAAAACAGCTCGACAATGCGTACGAGCTTCTTCAATTGTGGCGCGAGTTAATAATAACCAACGTGCGAGTACGTTCCGAACCGCACCGATTTTGATACGAAATGTCGAATTAATCGAAAAGCTCTTAGAAGCTCCGGGACGGTTCGACGAGCGCTTTGTGGTTTTTAAGCCTTTTCGAGGCGTTTCTGACGTGTTTTTTTTCGTCTTTCGCTTTTTTCCCTTCTTTGATGTTGGTTGTTGTTCTCGCCAGCAAAAGCTGCTGAGCGCAGGAGAGCTCGAGGAGGCCCGCAGCCGACGAGGGAGGAGAACATATCTTGAGATTTATTAAAACCGATGACTCGACGCTTTACACAATCGACAATCAACACGAAATCGAGAAACGCGCTCCGACGCTCTGCGGCCTTAAAAACGCCCGAATCATTCACGAAAAGAAAAAAGAACCAAAACACGAGAAACGAGAAATTACAAGAAATCATATCGAGTCTTATATGAGGAATGTTTAAATCGTTGAGTTGAAATTAAACAGGAAAGGAAGAAAAGAACATTTTCAACGTTTAAAGTTTAGTACTGCATTTAGAAAACACTCGAAACTTTTTTATTTATGGAAAGATTGTTGTTATTTATTCAGGATCTGATAAGGGAATAAACGTTTTTACAAAATTAGGTAGTTTGATCTTAAATCGGTTCTTAGAGACCTACGTTTTTTGGATTGGATTTTCTTAAAAATTTTCACTTGAACGCAATTGTTTATTAAACACTTGGTAACTTAATTGTCATTTAGCAGATTAGATTCAAATTTTAGCATGTTTTGGTCGACTAAATTTCAAGTACCTTTAATCTTACCCCGTATTACAATGCCTGTACAAAGTCAAGTTATCCGTTCCTAAAGTGACGTAAAAAGTTTGGCTGATTTTTTTGCAATAAAGAAGAAACTTTCTAGGAAAATGCTTCTAACGTTTGTGTTTTTTAATAATTTGTTTTCAAATCCAAACATGTTGCAGACATTTAATTGCAAGATAATATAATTTTAGTCACGAATTTCTAGCTTTAGTACTTTTTGAGTTGCAATCTTTTAATGTCACCCTCTGGAGAAAATCGAAAAAATTATCAAGTCTTTTATGGATTGAAAGATTATTGTTATTTATTCAGGATCTTATGGGGGAATAAACGCTTTTGCAAGACTAGGTGGTTTTATACTAAATCGTGTAACCGACTGTTAAAGAGACGCAAGTATTTTAAAGACATTTGATTTTCATACAAATACCTGTACACAATTGTTTACTCATTTGTTATTTTAGTGATTCGATTTAAATTTTGATATGTTAGAACCGCCTAAATACCGCATACTTTTATTTTTCCCTAATTTAATATCTGCACAAGGTCGAGTTATTCGTCCCTAAAGTGACGAATATTGGCGGAATGNAATGATTCGTTTTCCAAATCATATATGTTGCAGACATTTAATAGCAGAACAATATAATTTTAGTCACGAATTTCTAACCTTAATACTTTTTGAGTTGAAAATCTTCAAAGTCACTTTTTCGAAATAATCGATAACTTTTAATTTCTGGCAGATATTACCGACTGTAACTTTGTCACCATTGTTTTTTTATAGAAATAATTTCATCCTTGCTTGTTTTGCCATATCCCTTTCTTGGGTCTTCGATGTTTCTTGAAATCTCTTCTGTTTTTCGCTTCTCGTATATAGTTTTCTATTTTTCTTTGTGACTTGTTTTGTTCTGTCAGTTTTCTCTCTCGCCGCCATCCCATCGTTTGCATACGGCGCGGCGTCGCGTGGAAATAAAGAAAACCAATGAAAAATTATTAATGAACCGCGCGGAATTGACGGATTGATGAATCGTCCTGCAGCGTCCAGTCGCGCCAGGAATGCAACAATCCTTTTCGCCCGTTGCCGCGCAACAATGCCTGACGCACCCCATGTCGTCGTCACAACACGAAGCGTATACGGACGCCGCACAAAGACATTTTTTCCGTAGCCCTACGCCGGAAAGCCGGCTTAACCGCGCTTATTTCGACTCTAATTTTAAATTCTAATTTAAATTATCATCGAGCGATATAATTAATCATCTCTAATCAGTCGAACATTCAACATAAGCTATAATTTCGATCTTTTTGTGTGCTCTCGAAGTTCTCCTTCTTTTTCTTCTTCTTGTTCTACTTCGTCTTCTTTTTTTCTTCTGCCAGCACTTGTTAGTTTATTTTCTTCGTTTCTTCTGACGCTGCGTTTCTCCCGTTCCTTTTGTTTCTGTTGGTTTTTTAATTAAAACGTGGCTCGAAACATAAATTTGAAATTTCGAAGATCGGGAACATCCCCGATTAAGTAATGATGAATAGCGAGGGCCTGAAGTTCTTCGGCCCCGACGTCGAGAAACGAAGAATGGGTTGCACCGTCCGACAAAAGTTCCCTCCGGCATTTCAATAAAAAATTACTTTTCGAGATTAAAATTTTTATTTTGAATTTTTCTTTTATTAGAAGTATTTGTGGACGAACGTTGCATTTAATGAATTTTGTTGTAAAATTTTTGATCCATCCACATTTGGCGTGATTTAACGTTCTTGTTTGCCAGTTTCGTATTAAAATGCTAATGAAAACTAATAAATAATCTGAGCTGGTAGGTCGATTGGAAACCTCGGGTTATTAATGAATTTCGAAAAGACGAATTTAGGCGACGCCCATTTTTTCATCGATCTAATCAAAAATTAACTCGACAAACTGTCTCGCGTTTGTGGGAAACTTGGACTGAAACGAGTTTCAAATTGAGCGCTCGTAACGCTTAAACTTAGAAAGACATTTAAAGTCCATTACTTAGAGAATTTAATAATGTGTAACATACGTTAATTGCGTATTTGGTTCTTTTTTTGTCTTGAAGATTGCGCGCATATTTGTAGAACAATACTTTATTGGACAAAATATTTGTGATACGTTTTAACACCCTGTAACTTTTCATTTATTTCTACAAATTAAACGTTAAAATATACACCGATTAATAATCTAAAAAATGTATCACCTTCGTTCTCGATTAACGTTTAATTTTAGTTAACTAATTTATTCGTAAAATATATAGAGGCGGTGAAAATGTTTGGGGATTTTTAACACCCCGTAACTTCTAGACTAAGCAACATGTTTAAGTAAACTAAACGCTGTTGGATAAAGGGTTTAATATTGTATGCCGTGTGTAAGTTTCATATTCATATTGTTTATGGTTAATTAGTAATGAATTTTTGAACGAAAACTTTTCAGTATGGAAGAGAGTAAGAGCTTTAAAATGATGTTGAATTGAGGTAATGTTTGTTCAAGAGAGGTTAAGTCTAATGCTGTTTGTCCTGAAGAAAATTTTGTTGATTTTTGTGACGCACGCCGTTCATTGTTCGATGTATCGTCTACGCATTGGCATTCATCGGCGATTTTTGTTTCTTTTCGGCGCTTATGTATGTGCGTAACGTGTAATTATTGTTTATTAAAAATTCGAAACCGTTACGTCCGCAGCCAAGCCTTCGGCATTCTTCTCCCACTTGCTCCCAGTCGATTTGAATAATTTTATTAGACGAATACATTTTTTAAATATAAAAAAGTTGAAAATTATTAAATAAAATAAAAAATGTTAAAAAATCGGCGATAACTTCGCTTGGGGTAGGAAGTTGTTACTTTCGTGGGTGTGATTTTGTAAATAATTTTTTATATTAAAAGTTAATTTGATATTATTTTGTTTATAAATAGGAAAGTTATTAATAATTTTTTTAATAGTTTATTTTAAGAAGTAATAAGTGTGTTAGATTAAAACTTATCAAAAATCGGTAAAATACGTCTGAAGTAATTTTGATCTATCTGAAACGCCCTGCAAAGAACGTACAAATCCATTGATAAAGAAAAATGTTACAGGGTGTTTTCCGAAGGAAAACGAATTTTCAACAAAAAATTTAATATTGACTTTTATATTCATACAATACAGTAATTTTATTAGACGAATACGTTTTTGAAATATAAATAATTAAAAAAATTTAAAAACATTTCAAAAATTTAAACAACTTTAAAAATTTTTGTTACAGGACAAATGTTGGAGTCGTTGTCGCTCCATCACGCCGCACAACAACAACAAGAACAAGACCAACAGCAGCTGCACGCCGGCGGTCGGACGCCCCCGAGCCAACCGCCGACGCCGCCGTCGACGCCGCTGTCGCCGAAAACGCCGACCTCGTCGTCTGTCTCTCACCTGGCGCACCTCTCCACCCTGGCGAATTCCGTCGCGAACATTCCGTCGCCCGCGATTGCGCCCAGCATCCCCAGTGTGACGATAACCGCCGCCAAGTCGGCGGCGGGCGTGTCGGCCCCGCTGAACTTGAAGAGTGCGCCAAAGCCCGCCGCTGCCGCCGCCAGCAACAGGTGCGCCGTCAGAGGCGGCGCGCCCACGGCCAACGGCGGCACGCTCGGGGGCGGCGGCGCCGCCGCCAACGCTCATTCGTCGCTCTCGCCCCAATCCGGCGCGCTGGGCCTCGCCGGCCTCTCCGGGCTGCCGAACCTCTCGGCGCTCGCGCAGCTGCCGGGCCTGGAGTACTCGTACAATCAGCTGGAGCAGCTCGAGGCGCTCAGGAGCCGCACCCTGATGGAAGAGAACCACAAGCAGCTGATGCACTCGAGGGTGAGTGCGCCGCAAGGTCGTCGGCGGCGTTGCGCGCGTTCGATTTTCGCGCCGCACGCTCGCATAATTAGGCGCAAATCGCGATTGTAATTACGCGATCGGAATGAAACAGCTCCGGTTCGCGGCGCCGGCACCGTGGTCCGAAACAAAAAACCGTGATAATTACGACGCGATTCTTGAATAGGCTCCAAAACAACAGCGCTATTATCGCCCGGCCGGAATTAGACAAAACGAAACAAATGAAGAGCCGAAATTATCGCATCGTACGAGTTATTATTTTATTCTCAGTGTTTATCTTTCCCGTTTTTTGTGTTGCGTGGCGCGCTTCTAACGGCACACGCAATTACCGACGCGGGTTTTAGGTATTAATTAATTTTACTGAAATTACCGACGTGGCTACACGCAGAGAATCGTATTATGTTTGAACTCTGGAGCGACAATAGCTTTGTTCAAGGGTGGAGTTTTGTTAAACGGAAAGACAGGTTTTGTAAGCGAGTGTCTTGGGTATGAATATGTTTTTTTTATGAGTAAGAATTGAAGTTATTTGCATTCTTATAGGAAGTAGAGCTTTATCTTTGTTGGGCTTTAAGGGTCGATAACTTTGTTTAGGGTAGGGCGTAGTTTCTGCCGTTGATGTTATTTTGTCGTAAATTTATTTTTCTATTAGGAGTAACGAATTTGTATTAGTTTATTTATTACTAAGAAAGTTATTATAAAGTTTCTTAATTGGCGCTATTTTGTAGCCAAAAAAAAACCTACACAAGTAGTGGCAATAAGTCGGTTTGATTAAAACTCATCAAAGATCTGTAAAATACGTCTAAAGTAATTTTTATTTATCTTTAACGCCGTGCAAAGAATACGTAAATCCGTTAGTAAGCAAAAAAGTTACAGGGCGTTTCCCGAAGAGAAACCATTTTCAAGGAAAAAAATGAAATGTCGACTTTGATATTTATTTATGCCTGGAGTAACTTTTCAAAATCTAGTAAAGCGCGAGCAGGTGAATGGATAATAGAATTCCCGATGATTTCACGTCGCGTTTGGGCGCGCATCCATCGTCTAACAAAAGTTACAATAAATTATCGCCGGCGTATGCGCGCCACGTGCGTCGTCAAAGTGGTCGGCGGTAAATTTCATATTTATTACGAAATTGGAATGAACCGCGCACCCGACGATCGTGCCGTGCTTCCGCCATGGCGTTGGAAATCGATAGAAATTGTGCAGGAATGTGCGTTTGCGACGATGCCGAGCGATTAATATTCAGACGATGCGCATTTGAGGAAAAATTACGAAACGCATTGTTTGACCAAAAAAAGCTGCGGCAGCGGTAGGTTGACAGGAAACGACGTGATTCGCATTCAACAGTCGGCGACGTAGCGATTTTGGCTTAGAAATCGAGTTCGATACGTACTATTCCGCGCGTCGTTTTAATTAGATTCAAAATCTGACGTTTTTCTACAAGCTAGTTAAAATGAGTCAATTTCAACACCCTGTATCTTCTAGACCGCAAGAATGATCTTATCAGAGAAGGTGTCGTATTAAACAGCGATTTGCCTTGAATATTTTAATGCAACATTTGTTTTTGTTGTTTTTCTGTATCTTCTGTATCTTTCTGTATCTTCTAAATTATTAGGAGTATTTAAACAAGCACGGGTTTATTTTAAAGGGCATTTATCTTTTATCTGTATTTGTATAGCTATGCATTTTTTAAACAAAATTGATGTAAAATTAATTAAATATCATTTTAATTAATTCCAGGGAATATTTCCACACCTGTTGAACTTCAGCAGCATGAAATCTGAAGATGGCAGTCCTCCGCCATCCTTCGACCCGACTAGTCCACTAAACGGTAAGTCTCCCGATATAAATCATCAGATTCTGACTGAAATCGCAATGTGCCGGGTTCGAAAACTGGACGCGTCGCGCCTCGCCGCCGGAAGGCTCAGTCGCGTTTAATTGATTTAATTGCGTTAAACGCGTCAATTGTTTCGACTTTCCTGTGATTTCGTTTCGGAGAGGCAAAAAACATTTGTTTCCTCATTAGCGACAAACTCTCAATTGATTTTAATGCGCGACGCTCGAGCGTGCTACCCGAACGCGCGCACGCGACGCACATCGGCGGCGGCGTGATTTCGTTTGTTTTTTTCAATTATCTCACAATCGGCGCGACGAAAAAAGAAACGGACATGCTGGCGTCGCGAAGCGCAGGCGACGTTTCGACGATGGAATTGAAGACGAATTGAATTTCAACGCGCCGCGCGCGTCGCCGAAAGACGCGCGCGCTCGAGCGTAATTTTTTAGGTTATGCTGGTGCGCGAAGCGACAGTTTTTGTAGGTTATGCGCCGCCATGTTCGGCCTCTTTAAATCATTCAACGACAAATTGTTCTAAATTGATCTAGACT
>JAODGE020022746.1:0-12257 GCA_027574965.2 Ecitophya simulans
AAAAGAAATAATTAACTAGCCATTACTATCACATTAATAGCCAACTAGTTTGTTTGTTATGTTCATTTGTTTGCATCCTGAGCGTCTAAACCGAGACGTCGTCGAACAGCGTTCGAGTGCTAAAGTCGTCGAGTATAATCTTTTAATGAGTTAAACTCATTCGGCGTGCTAATCTCCGCTCACATTCGCAATCAGTTTCGCTCCGACCGGCGTGGCGATCTGTCGGCGTGTCGGTTCAAAAGTTAAGCGCTCTAGCTCGGGGTCACCTTCAAGTCGGGATTGTTTAAATTCCAGTCGGGCGAGTCCGACGAATCGCAGTCTGTTTTCATCTCGTCCGCTCGTTTCGCGCGCTCTGAACACGCGAAGCGTTTCCACAGTAATTATTATTAGTATTATCAGTATTACGTTTCACGACTTTCATTCATCACAGATACTTAACGACTGTTTATGTTTCAGCGCTCCATTGGAAGCGGATCAGACGTTCTTGACTTTGTTCCTCTTCACAGTCCTACTGAGAGTCGTCATAAGATTCCCCATTCACACACCACTTCCATCTACAGGATCATGAGCCACAAAGGCAATATGAGGTTCATCGAGAGGGGCCTCTATAAAGGCAAGGGGATCGCTGTGCTCACCAGTGGTGGTGATTCACAGGTAAAACTACTTTATTCATGTTTTTTGGTTAGTCGGAGTGGATGGGTAAGACGTTATGTTACGTTATATTGAGTGGAGGGCTAAGCGAGATATGCCCAGAAGAGTGTCGGCATCCTTGCAGGCCCTTTACGCGAGACTGTGGTGCAAATTGGTATTTAAAATGATAGCGTTATTGTTGGTTGTAAATGAATTCCTGAATTGTTTATGTGACAATTATTTACTAATCAAGTCACTTGGGTGTACATTACATTAGCTAAGTTATGAAATCTAATGCATTATATAAATACTTACTTTCATAGCTATTTGATTGTCAATTGTTTTCAAGTTATCAGGGTGTATAAACTATGACAAAGCTTCTCACTGTTTGAAAGACTGAGAATGGTTGAATGAGGTGAAATAGAATGTCAACGGTGGCCAATGAAAGTCTTCAATTTCACATCCACTAGCGTCCTCTTTGAGATCTTTAATAAAGTTATCGTCCTTCTCACTCTTGCATTAGCTCTCAGTTTCGCCGATTTATAGATTTATATGCCATGATTTCTGCTTGTGAACTTGATGAAACGTTCTTATCTCAAGTTTACGTCTACGAATGAGAACAAAAACTGAATATATGTAATGATTTTATCAGGGTATGAATGCCACTGTACGCTCAGTGGTCCGCACAGCCCTGTACCTCGGATGTAAGGTGTTTTTCATCCGAGAAGGCTATCAGGGCATGGTCGACGGTGGAGCGAACGTGATCGAAGCGACGTGGGCTTCGGTGAGTTCGATTATCCACTTGGGCGGGACGATCATCGGCACGGCGCGCTGCATGGAATTCAAGGAGCGCGAAGGGCGCAAGAAGGCCGCCTTCAATTTGATTTCCAACGAGATTTCGCACATCGTCGTCATCGGCGGCGACGGCAGCCTCACTGGTGCCAATCTCTTTCGCGAAGAATGGCAGTCCTTGATCGACGAACTGCTCACCGAGGGCAAGATCAACAGGGACCAGAAGGCTAACTGCGAAAATTTGAAAATCGTCGGCGTCGTCGGGTCCATCGACAACGACTTTTGCGGCACGGACATGACCATCGGCACCGATTCGGCTCTGCACCGGATCATCGACGCCATCGACGCCATCGTTGCCACTGCCTACTCGCACCAAAGGACCTTCATTATGGAAGTCATGGGAAGACATTGCGGGTAGGTAGAAGGGACATTTTTCGACGTTCGTTTGCATCCCGGTGGCATGCGGCTTCAAATAACACCCCGCTGTTGCTGTTCACTACTAACCATCAGGTATTTGTCCGTGGTAACCGGATTGGCGTCAGAGGCGGACTATGTTTTCATCCCGGAAGTTCCACCGGAGGAGAACTGGAAGAAAGTGATGTGTGATAAATGCACCCAGGTATCCCAGTCATGAATTTATCCTTCTTTACGTATTTCTAGAAAGATATTGTCACTTTCATTGGCTTCTTTTATGCGTCATGTCTGTGTGTTCGTTTCTGGTATACGTTCCTAAATTTGCCTGACTTTGCGTACGTGTGGTAAGAGAATGTTGAAATTTTAGTTACCTCGCTATTGTGGCTGGTCTTGCGAGCGAGGCCGACTTTATTTTCGTTCCTGAGGATCCTCCGATGGCCGATTGGCCGGAAAAAATGTGCACAAAGTTAAAGCAGGTATTTATGATAAATATTTTTGGTATTTTGGATCATTTTGATTCCATACCTGTAGATAGGGATTGTCTAATCTCTTCAGAATTTGCAATAATTTGCAATTATTTGTAATCATTTGCGATGGAACTTTGAAATTATTATCTGACAGAATTTCTTACTAAATATTTTAAGTTAATTTATATTATACATTCAGAATTTGAATGTAATTTTGTTCATCATCAATAGGAGCGAAGTGAAGGAAGACGTCTGAACATAATCATAGTTTCCGAAGGTGCTGTAGACCGTAATGGTGACCCGATCACCTCGGAAGGAGTCAGAAAAGTCATCGTCGACGAACTGAAACAAGACACGAAGATAACCGTGCTAGGGCACGTGCAACGCGGCGGATATCCCTCCGCTTACGATAGAGTTCTAGCTTGTCGAATGGGAGCGGAAGCAGTTCTTGCCGTCTTAGAATCTGGCCATCACGAGCCCTCCATGTGCATATGTCTTGACGGCAACCAAATCACTCGGCTCCCGTTGATGGAGTGCGTGAAGCAAACTCAAGCAGTCGCAGAGGTGGGCCGTCGATCTTACGTAGTTTAGGCTGACTGCTTGTCAATGCTGATTTGTGCAGGCCCTCAAAAACAAGGACTACGCCATGGCAGTCAAGCTGCGCGGCGCCTCCTTCGAGCGCAATCTGGAAAGCTACAGGCTGATGACGCGTCTGAAGCCGCCCAAGGACGTTCAGACCTGCAACAAGGCCAAAGTCCGTCCGTATCGCTTCGCCATCGTGACGATCGGCGCGCCCGCGTGCGGCATGAACGCCGCCATCTTCGGCTTCGTGCGGAACGCCATCTTTTGCGGCGACATCGCCTTCGGCGTGCAGGACAGCGTCGAGGGTTTGATCCGCGGCAACTTCAAGCGTCTGGAGTGGGCCGACGTCGATGGCTGGGTGTCGATAGGCGGTGCAAAACTCGGCACCAGACGCGCCACGCCCGGCGACAAGATCGGCATGGTCGCCCAACAATTGGAGGACCATCAAATCGACGGATTGCTGCTGATCGGCGGTTTCGAGGCGTATCAGACGGCGATGGAGATCAGCGACGCCCAAACGCATTTTCCCGTGCTGCGCATGCCCGTGGTCGTCATCCCGGCAACGATCAGCAATAACGTGCCCGGCACGGAGTTCTCGCTGGGCACGGACACCGCCCTGAACGAGATCTCGGAGATTTGCGACAGGATTCGGCAGTCCGCCCAAGGCACCAAGCGGCGCGTGTTCATCATCGAAGTGATGGGCGGTTATTGCGGCTATTTGGCGACGCTCGCCGGTCTGGCCGGCGGCGCGGACGCGGCGTACATCTACGAGGAACCCTTTTCCATCAAGGACCTCCAGGAGGACGTCTACCACATGGCGACGAAGATGAGCGAGGGCGTGCATCGCGGCCTGATCCTCCGCAACGAGCTGGCCAACGAGAACTACAACACCGAGTTCATCTATCGCCTGTACGCCGAGGAAGGCAAAGGCATCTTCAGCACGCGGATGAACGTCCTCGGGCACATGCAGCAGGGCGGCAGGCCGACGCCGTTCGACAGGATCATGGGCACGAAGTTCGCGGCGAAGGCGGCGATGTGGATGGCGGCCGAGATGGACAAACGCGTCGCGTGTCCCGGATGCACGCTCCACGACAATTGCGTCCTCCTGGGCGTCCTGAGAAGGCACTACAAGTTCACGCCGCTTGTGGATTTAAAGAACATTACAGATTTCACGTGAGCGCGAACAAACTCTTGCGCACTGATCGCACTCATTATTATTGATCGTTTTTTCAGTTATCGCACTAGCATGGAGAATTGGTGGCTCAAGCTCCGCCCGCTGCTGCGCCTCCTAGCCAAACACGAATCGTCCTATCAGGAGGAAGGTGTGTATATACATCTTGAAGACGTGATCAGTGGCAAAGAATCCTAGTTCCCAGTTCGTAGTATCTAACACTCAAAATAGTTTTAATTTAGAGCGAGTTGTCTTTCAACTGTTGGCCCTCCACTTCATCGTCCACCATAATAAACAACTTGTCCACCCTATACGTCTGTGTATGTCCCGCCCCCCTCATAGTCAGCGACGACTGGATTTTGGTCAGCGCATGTCAGTCAACGAGAAATATACGAAAACGAATTTATTAACAACCTCCCGGTGTGACGTGCGAACATTAGATAACCCAACGACGATCCCATCCTGCATTTCTTCGCCAAATATTTATATTTTCAATAATCGTCTCTAATTTATATAAATATATAGTACTCGACGGAGTCTTTGCGTACAATGGAAAGCGTTTACTCGCACCTTTTGTCGATCGCGCCCTGCTCGCGAGAGGTGACTAGTCATTTTAGTAACGTGGCGTGACAGAGTGATTAGTGTGATTTTTCGTTTTTGTTTTGTTTGTTTGGAAATTAAGTAGTATTGTGCAGAAGTGTGGAAATTAACATAATGGCATCAAAATATAAAAAACGCTGAACATTTTAGAGAATAGTTCGAAATTGAGAATGCATTCTGAAACGGTCCGCCCTAAATAAATACTATTCGTAGTTTTTGTTTTTCCTTCACATTCAGTATCACAAGACGATAATAACAACATGGAATATTCGCTAACTTACGAAGCAGCGAAGTGTTAGTAACAAAGTTATAAGTAATCTTATAAAAATCTTAAATTTTATAACGATTAGTTATACTTTTAAGCGATTCTTAGTAAGCGTGTGTAGTAAGCTTCGCACTGTTTAAGACTGTTCGTGATTCTCGCGATTTGGACAAGCACATAACGGCGACATTTCATCTTTTCTACACTGTAGTCCATTATTCGTGTGTTCGTTTAGTTTTACATCAATCACAGTATAAAAGTTACGACTGAGACGGCACCGTTTCCGCCGCGACGCCCTCGTCGCCGGCGTTGAACGGCGACGTGAACAGCACGTTCGCCGACAGCACCAAGGGGAATTGAATGTTCGGCGGGAAGTTGAGCAGGATCACCTCTTCGCCTTTGTGCAGGCCGAGCCGATGGATGCCCGAGCACTGCATGTAGACGATCTGTTTCTGTTCGTTTAGCGCGTACACCGTCACTCGTATGATGATGTTGCGCACGCCCTGCAGGCTCAGCAGCTGCTCGAATTCGGGCCGATGGTTGCGCTTCACCGACAGGCTGTTCTCGTCGGCGATCATGATCAGGTCGAGGCCGTAGTGGAAGCCTGTCCAGCGCCACATGTGCTTCTCTTTCGTCGTCAGCATTCGGCCGCAGCGCAGCGCGATGCCGAGGAATGTCTCGTCCGGGCAGTCTTCGGGGCCCTTCTCTTCGTTCTGATTGATGCGCAGCGTGCACTTCCAGCCCTGCAGGATGACGCGGTCCAGCCACTGTCGCGGCACGATGTTGTCGCGCAGCAGGAGCTCCACGTCCATGTGGTGCGCGATGAGATGCTGCAGCCGAAGGGCTTGGAAGACGGGTTGGAATTTTCGACCGTCGTCGGTGAATAAATACGGGCCAGCGTCTGAAATTAGAGTGAAATCATATCAATTACTATTTCCTCGCTTACAAAATCTCACCAATAACTTTTGATCGATCATAGATATTCTTTCAATTTTAGAATAAGCCTTTACAGTGGGGAACTTGAATATTTCTGGCGAACTTCAAAATATCTGACGAGGGGCGACAGCTGCTCGGTGCCGATTTAATACACCCCCAAACTGTTAAAAAATGTGCCAATATTTTTATGCCATCTGAAAGCTAATTTTTTGCTTGTTTTTTCCGTGTTTGTTTCATTCCAATCGATCAATTATTGGCCGAGTTATAAGCAAAANAAGGAATCGTAACGCTACGCGTAGCGTTGTATTTCTTCTGTCGGCGTACGCGTAGCAGTTCCAAACTGCGACTGAATTTTAATTAGGTATAAACATATTTTGATTTTTGCTTATAACTTTGCCAATAATTGATCGATTGGAATGAAACAAACACGGAAAAAACAAGCAAAAAATTAGCTTTCAGATAGCATAAAAATGTTGGGGGTGTACCAAGTCGGCACCGAGTAGCTGTCGCCCCTCGTCAGATATTTTGAAGTTCGCCAGAAATATTCAAGTTCCCCACTGTGATTGTTAATCGTCGTGTTAATCGCCGCGATTCGCCTTCGGCGAATTGCCGTTATTCGTCGAACGTCCGACGATCGCCTAACGCCATCTAATGTCCACGCGCGCCGGCGCTCCAGCGATGCAAAGATCCCTGCCCCGAACGCGTCGACGATCAAGCAGCACGTTGTTCCCACCAGTCACGCATCGGTCCAACTCCGGCGCTGGCCGGCAATCTCACACCCAGCGTCGAAGAGCACGTCGAGCGCGTTGCCCTTCGCGGCGCGAAGCCGAAACAAGTCGTTTTATCCGCCGGTGGCGGTGGCGGCGGCGGCGACACGTCTCATCGCATCAACGGCCCCCGCCGATCGCTAACCTACGTCTCGGCCTACGCGCCGGACATCTAGATAGCGCTCGGCGCGCATAGATCAAATCTTCAATATCAAGTTACGGGCAGAACGCGCGCGATTTCAATCAGCGATAAGCGTCGCCGTCCGCGCACTATTCTTGGCCGAGTACGACGCGAACGCCGATACCGATGAAAACCACGCGAATGCGTAATCTGCCCGAGTATCTGGCAGCCGGGAATCTATCGAGCGGACGAACGCAGACGCGAAGCGCAACAAAATTAGAACGACCAATTCGATCGATAATAAGCATGAAATTATAACCCACCCAGCCGGCGTCAGGCGACTCGACGAACGTAAAACAAACGGAAAATAAGTTAAGTGCGCTTTGCGCGAGTACGGAAAAAAAACAAAACGACTGTCTTTTTAATCTAACAATAAATGCAAGTTGCGAGTTTTTCGGACATGTCTCGTTGGATTTTTTTCTTCTTCTAAAAAAAAAACGTTCATCGACCACGTTATCTTTTATCGGGCAGGTCGGCCGGGTGTGCGCATGCCTCCCAGACGCGAGACCGCGAGATAGCGCGCCCGCCGAGCCGGTCGGACGCGATCGCATCGCCCTCGTCGTCGCGCTTATCGCGCCGTGCGATCGAAGTCTCCGGGCGCGCTTATCGCCCCCCTTCGGATCTGGCTTATCGCGAGGCGACTCCGGCCGACCGTCGCGAAGGAAACTTAAACGGCCGCGCAACTGAATCCTGCGTCGACGATCGAGCGCGAATTGCGTTCCATTGCGCCCGCTTTTAATTGTGTTGTGACACGTTGACGCGCGCCGATAGAAACGCCGCCCGGAACGCTACCTGCTCGCGATTCGGTTACGACGGGGAAGGGGGCAACAAGCGCGTCGCGATAAACTGAGCGGAATGAAGAAACTGACCCAACTCCGCGTCGACTCGTCGAAAATATGCCGCGTGCGCGATTTTCGATTTAAACCGAAACGCTATCTGGCAATTTGCCTGGTCAGTCGATTTTCGCTTTACTCACTTGTCTCCGCGTTTGTGTCATTTGTTGAGATGACATCGCAATCGGCTATATCCGGCTCTTGCTCGATTTTGATGTCGGCTTTTATTTTGTTTCGGTTATCGTCGGTGTGCACCATGTTTCCCAACGTTTCTAGGTTAGATTCCACACATTTTACTTATCAAACATCACTGTCACTGCTTTCTGCGTCCGCTGACTTTGGCGAACGCGTTTCGCGGTCTTTTTTTTAAATTTGGGTTATATTGTCTTGGAGAGGCCGACAAGCGTCTAAACGCGTACCGCGGCGCGGACTGACTGAAGACCGCAGACCGAAGACCTCGTTGTTGAGCGCCGACCACGTGCGACCCTAAACTTCAACCATTCAACGCGGCGAGCGCGTGCAGCAACCCCTCGGCGCCCGGCGCGCCCTCCCCGCCCCCCAACACGAAATAATCCACCCACAAAATTCACTACTAAGTAGCAACATTTCTTATTTAGCCTAATTATGAAGCAATCAAAAGTTGGTGAGTTGAAAAATGGGACAAGAAAACATAACGTGTTTTCCACTATCTTGTAGTTTATTCATATATTTTGACTTGCGTTTTGTGTAGAATCAAAACACAGCAATAAATTGCAATTCAGTAACAAATTTATTTCTTATTTTCTCCAATTATAAAGCAAACAAAAGTTTGTAAGTTGGTAAATTTGAAAAGGAAAACTAACTTGTTTTCCAATATCTTGTAGTTCATTCAAAAATTTTTGCTTGCATTTTAAGCAGAATCAAAACAGCAATAAATCATCACTTCTAAGCAGCAAAACATTCATTGCTTATTTGGTGCAGTTATTAAATAATTAAAAGTTGTTAATTTGGAAAAATGTGACAAAAAAAAAACTTGTTTTCCAAAATCATCTAGTTCATTCAAATAATTTGACTTGCGTTGTGAGTAGAATCAAAACACAGCAATAAATCGAAACTCACTTCTAAGCAGCAACAAATTCATTTCCTATTTGATGCAGTTATGAAGCAAACAAAAATTGTTTGGAAAATTTGACAAGAAAAAATAACTAGTTTTCCAATATCTCGAGGTTCGTTCCAATATTTTGAGTAGAATCAAAACATAGCAATAAATCTAGGTAAACATTGGAAGTGCCAAACACGCGACGGGGTGCCAGTTGAAGCGCTTGGGGCGGTCGCCCTCCCCGACCGATGCGCAACAGGTGGCTGAGTCATCCGACGCGTATTTCACTCAACGCCGCCGAAAAATTAACGCGCGCGAGCGCAAGAGATTGTCAGACGGATTAGGTCGGCTCGGCGCCGCGTCGGGCGAACGATGTCCGGTGTTTTTCGACGCGCGAAGTCAAAGCACCCTGGACGATAGTGCGTCAACGAAAATAATCGAACTTCCGTATTGCTCGCCGGGCGCGCTGAATAAAAAGCGCGCCGCGATACGATGGCGATTGCAGCGAAAACGCGAAAAACGTGCGGCGCGAAGAAAGGCGACTTTATTGTCGCGCTTTATCAATGATTTAAGTCGGCTTTTCAGCGAACGCGCGCCGGCGGCTTATCACGCGAACGCGCGCGAGTCGATAACGACGTTCGCCGTCGGTTCGGTCGACGGCACTCGAAAAAAAAAAAAGAAACAACGACAGGCACCTCCCCCATCGATCGCGAATCCGTCGGCTTATCGCGCGCCGCCATCGGTTATCAGCGTCGGACGACCGGCCGGAGCGAGGGGTGCGCGAGGCAGAGAGCTGCCGCCGCTGCCGCCGCCGCCGCCGCCGCCGCCTCGGTTCCGAAGCGGACGCGTTATCGCGACACGACCGCTCGCCCTCTTATCGCCGCGGCGCAGATTCGCTATCGTCGGCGAACACAACAAAGCCATTGTGCGCCGCGATGGCGCTGCCGACGACGGATTGCATTCCAGTCGCGTTTTGCAGTTTTCTACGTTCGGCGGGCACGCACGTAAAGCGACAACGATCGCGGCGCGTGCAATCAGCGTTCGCGGCGGTAATCGGCGATTCCCCTTCCCACGCCATTCGCTCGCCGGACAGCGGCGCGTAGCGAAACTAACGAGCAACGTCACAAAGTCGACTTCTCTAATTGCAGATAACTTCCGATCGTATGTTCGATCGCAATCGTGTTTTTCTTGGTGTTTGTTGCGTTTTTTAGGGCTTCTCCCAACACGTTTGCGCAATTTGCGTACGCTCAAAACTATGCGTTCCCCGCAAAACGTAGCAATCGCCAAAATCAATTTGTAACGCGTTGACGCAACACGAAACACTGTTGCAATTAATCGCGATGCACGACCGTACGAAACACAACCGGTCTGCCCAACATAACCTTTCGCTCGCCTTTCCAACCTTACCATTTACACGTCGCTAGCGTTTAGTAACAAATAAAAAAGGCCGCGATTTTTCAAAACACTTTATGGTTCGATGCATCAACAACTGGCCAGCGGTCTCGGGCCGAAAGTCTCGAACTGGATTAGCCGAAGTTGCTTAAACGGATTGCGTCTTTGTCGCTCCGACGGCCGAGCACGAGTCCGCAATCGGGCGTGTTTTTTTCTTCCTTATATATGTATTATAATGCGGTCCATCTACGTGGCGTGGCGACGCGAAACGTTCGCCGGGCGGCGGCGCCGCTCGTGTGCGTTTCGTTATCCGCCTTTTATCTCCTGTTTATACTACATTAATTATCTGATTGTCTGACCTGGCTTGACCATTTACCAACGCGCGATAGCGGCGCGCGCGCGCCCAACTTCGCCGGCCGTTGTTCTGCGGGCCCGAGAGCACTTAGTGCGCACTTCACTTTCGTCGCACTTTGTCGTACGTGGCGCACTCTTTGTGGTGCCGGTGCCGTTCGGCCGCACGACTTCCTTGGATTCGAGCGCGGACGACGCGCGTGAGACAAGAATTGGGCATTGAAATCGCATTTACAATTCGGACGAATTCGTTTGGGCGTTTGCGGGCGCCTTTTGCGCACACCCTGTGCACAAGTAATGTGTACTAGTCGGATCGTATCATTGCGTAATAAATGCAACATGGCGATAATGTCGTGCGAAACAATCGCGTCGCGAGGAAGACAAGAAAGCCGGGAATGAGAAATCCAGTTGGGGATAAACTTCGGAGCCTTTTTTTATCGACGATCTCCATCATTCGTCAAAATAATTGAGGGGCATTTTTTAAAAAGTAGTTTATCTGTTAGGATGATTCACGACTTGTCTGGCGGTCGTTTTCGTCCAGAGGTTCCTTAATATACCCTACAATCGTCCCGAGCGGCTGTGACAGTTTTTTTTGTATTATCTTCCAAAAGCATTTATTCAAAGTCTGATAATTAAGAGAAAAAAATATTCCAAGAGCATTTTACGTCACTATTCCAAAACAAATAAAAATTAAAGAAAGAAAGTAAAAAAAAATGTTTATGTGAACAAAGAAATTTTGCGGTAAAATCGCAAAAGTGTACAAAATAAAATAACGCGGCTTAGGTTAAAAATATAAATCAGGACGGCTGAAAAGATGCCTATCAGTGTGAAATGGGACAAAAAGCGCCTTTCTTCCGCAATCCTTTCACGCGCCGCCGCCGCCGGGCCGCCTCCCGAGCGATTTCTCGCTGAACTATTAAATGTACCGTGATTGAATATGAAAATCTTCGACGGCGCCGCGCGAAAAATGATAAAATCGCGCGATATTTCAGCGTCGTCTAGTCAGTCACTCACTTAGACAGCGTCGCTTACCGAAAAGTCGTCGGCGGGCGGCGCCGGCGGCGGCGGCACAGATGAGCCGTAAACGGTTGATATACGCTTCCGCGTCTCGTCTTTGCGTCGACGCGGAGAATCCATTTCCGAAACCGCGTCGTCGTTTTTCTTTGTTTTTTTTTTTTTGGTTGTTGTTGCGCACAATCGAAGAACAATGCGTGCGGACGTCGCGAGTGCGGCCGGCTGGAGAGCGGAGGGTGCGCGGCCGCCGTCGAGGGGCGGCGCGTCGGGGACGGCGACCGCGCGTTCCGCGCCGTATCGCACATTCGCACACCATTACCTGCACCGATATAACGCGAAAGTCGTGCGGGGCGCGATAACGCCTTTCGGCGCGGCGCGCGCGGTCCGCGCGGAGATTACCGCCACCGGGCGAAATATCAAAAACATCATACGCCAACAAACGCAAACATAACAAAAAAAAAATAATAATAAAAATTTCGGCCGCGCGAGCACCGGCGACGATTCGACGTTGGGTTTCGCTCGAAACCGAACGACGCCGAGTTTGACCGATCGCGCTTTTTCAGAGATGCAACGATAACGCGCCCTCGACGAAACGAAAATACGAAATGCGAGGGTTTCCTCCACCTTTAACGCACTTACCGCGCATGCGCAACAACCTCCTCGAAGCTTAGACCGCCGAACATCGAGCATGTTCGGATGAACTCGTGATACGTTCGGCACTTTACGATACCTTGCATGCCTGGTCACATAACTAATCTGATCGGCCGATGGAAAACACTCGGCGCGC
>JAODGE020022764.1:0-11820 GCA_027574965.2 Ecitophya simulans
CGGCGCGCCGGTCCGAGCGTACTCGTCATTTTAAAGCGAAAGTGAAACCGCCCGCGCCCGGAGGGTAGTAAAATGAGTGGTGAATGTGAGAAACGAAACCGAAAGTAGGATAGTAAACCGGCATTCGGCGAGCGCGCGTGAGTATCTGTCGGCGATCGCGTCCAGAAATTTCGTGCCTTCTCGAATTCTCTCCGAAAACGCGTTTCCGTTTTCGTCGCTTCCTCGACGGGGCTGAAAGAGGGGTGGGAGGCGGCGGGTCTGGGGCGAGCAAGGCGTGTCGTGCGTACGGCGGCGGCGGCGGCGGCGACGGCGTCTGATGTATTTTAGGGTGCGCGTTTTGACCGCTGGTCGGCGCGCGGCCGGACCGCGTGGGTGGAACTATTGATCCGCGATGCGAGCGCGTCTCACCCTCGTCGCGCGGCTCCGCCGCCCCCTCCCCCGCGCTTCATTCGCGCCGTCCGTTATGTTTCCATTCGTCATTATGTTATTCCGATAGGTCTCTGTGCTGTTGCCTTTATCTGATGATCAATAATTTCCCTTCGCTTCCAGGAATCCGCGCGCGTTTTCTTTTTTCGGCTCGCCGTCGCCCTCGTTTCGCGCACGCACACAACCCCGTTCATCTCGACGTCGTCTTCGGATATTGTTTCTCGATTTTGAGCTGTGCAATGATCGAAACGTTTCGCCGAGCTCGCGCGTCCCGGCAAACTTCGGCTTGGATTTTGGTCAGACTGGAGTTTTATTTTAAAGCAAATACAGGTGTTTTGAGCGGCCGGTGATAGCGTCCCCTTAATCGCGTTCAATATCTCTGCGAATCGATAAATTTCCAAGCGAGCGCTTTTCAGTTTCGTATCGAAGCGCCGTATCTTATTTGCATTGCGCGCGGCTGGCGCGCGCGATTCGAATTTAAATATTGACAAACCGAACTTCCCGCGCTTCGACATATGCTCGTTCTATTATCATTAGCCGCGCGAGTTTAATCAACGCGCTGCGAAAACCCTTCTATTGCGTTTTATGACTTTAATCAATTTTATCTCGAAAAGAATCGCATGTTATATTTTACACGCGTTGCAAATTTTGTTGACGCGCGGGCAAAATGAAGTCGATAAGATAATGGCGATTGAATTTGCTCGCTGGCGTTTCGCTGGCGTCCTGATAGCGCGCGCGCAATATTTGTATGAATTTTTTTTTAATGGGTGGGGGTAGTTGCAGTCGGGCTTCGGCCGACCTCGAGGGTTGGGATTTGTGCGCTATCAAACCGCCGCGGCGCCCCGAAGCGCGAGGGATGCTCGCGACGCGCGCACGTTGTGATTTGTGACGTCGCGCTGGTCGAACGAACATTCCCGGAAAGTGAAAGTGCCTGAATAATTCGACATCGACGGTTGTCTTTTTTTTTCATCTTCTTCTTTGTTTCGTTCGCAATCGTTTGGTAATTAGTTTCGCGGGGGTAGCGAGAGGTTCGATTGAAATGTTCGTACTTGTGTTAAAGGGACCTATGGTAGTGTTGCATGTCGCCTGCACAACAAGATGATGACATCGGTCACGTTGCCCTCCGGCTCAGGTCCGAACATCCACGGCGCGTTCGGCGCCGGCGTGCCGAACGACGCGGCCGCCGCCGCCGCCGCCGATGCGGGCGACTTCGAGCCGCCGCGCCCGCCGAAGCGCTGCCTCTCCACGCCGCCCACCGACGCGTGCAAGAAGCGCCGCAAGCAGTCGACGCCCGTGCGCATCTCCGCCACGGACTCGCCGCCGAGCGCCGAAGGTAAGCACGTCGCGGCGCCGTCCCCCGATCGCGAGGCGCTGTCGTTCGCCGCCGGCGAGCATGTGTGCAAGCGGGAGCCGGCGTGCTCGCCGCCGCCCGAGGCGGACGCGTCCGACGACGACGACGACGACGACGACTCGCAGCCGGGCGGGCAAGTTGGCGGCGGCGGCGGCGGCGTCGACCTGAAGCAGGAGCTGCCGCCCTGGCTGCCCGACCTGCCCGGCAAGGAGTGGATGAACGCCGGCCTGCTGCGGTTTCCCGCGGCGGTTTCCAGCTCGCTGTTCATGGGCCTGCCGCCGTTTGCGGCGCAGCCGGACGCGCCGCCGCCGCGCCAACCCATTCGCATCTTCAATCCGGACGCGTACTGCGAGCTGTGCAACAAGGAGTTCTGCAACAAGTACTTCCTCAAAACGCATAAGGCCAACAAGCACGGTATCTACAGCGACCCACCGCCCGAGTCCAACCCTCCTAGCAGTTCCGGCGGTTCGACATCTTCCGTCAACATCCCATCCTACGCGAATCACCTGAAGATACCTCCCGGCGCGGCGACCAACCTCGACCTGGCCGTGAAAATGGAGAAAACCTACGACATGTTTGCCGGCCCTTTCGGCAAGATGTTCGAGAAGTCGCGACCATTCGAAAACCCCAATCAAGCGGAACTTTCCACGTCTGACGCCGGCGCGTTATCGAACGCGGACGGCGAACGACAACCGGACGAGTCGTCGAGTCCGCGCATCATCCAAAACGAAGCTACCTCAAACACCTCGCTGAAGTGCGAATACGATCGCGAACGCACCTCCGAACTGGAACCGTTTTATACCTCGCCCGTCAAGCTATCGCCCGGCCAGCACCAGCAACAGCAGTCGACGGCCACGCCACTACAAATCCCGCGCGAATCCTATCAGGACCTCTCGGCCCGCCTGCGACGCATCGGCGTGATGAATCCCAAGGCGTTCTGCGAGATCTGCTGCAAGGAGTACTGCAACAAGTACTTCCTGCGCACGCACAAGATGAAGCGCCACGGCATTTTCATCCCCGACGATCGAGAAACGAAAAACGACAAAGCGGAGACAACCCAGCCGTACACCCAGACCAGTCCGTTGAATCTCATAATGGGCGAACAAAGCTCCAACAGTTCGGACCGCAAGACCTCGTCGCCGTCGGACATCAGTTGCGAGACGTGCGGCATCAAGTTCCAGAACGCCAGCTTGTTCCAACTGCACAACGTGAGCGTGCACTCCAAGTTACCTGATCCGCCGCAACTCTTCCCGAACACCAACGCCGACAAGAAATCCGCCGAAGAGAAGCCGTCCAACTCGGCCGCTTCGTCGTCGGCCGACAGCATTTCGGAAGACCTGCAGAAGTTGCAAACGATGATACTGCAACTCAACGATCTCGACGTGTCGAAGGTCGCCGCCACGTGCAGCACTTGCGCCACCTGTGGCAAAGACTTCGAGAACCGCTACTACCTGCACGCCCACATGATGACCGAGCACGGACTGCTGCTCGACGATCCCGCCGAGAACGAGAAGACGTCGGACGCCGACGCCCATTCCAACCACAACTCCAGCGTGAACAACAACACCATGTGCGATCTGTGCGGCAAGGACTTTCCGAACTTCGAGGACATGAAAAAGCATCTGTACGATGCCCACAAGACCTCCGGCCAACCGTCGCTGGTCGAGGTGAAGGAGGAATACAACGGGTTCGCGACTCCGGAGAAAGCGCCTCGCTCCGGCCTGAGCACGCCGAGTGGTCCGGAACGTCGCAGCTCGATGAACCTCACGCCGACCAGCAGTTATTGCGAGATTTGCAACAAGGAGCTGTGCAACAAGTACTTCATGAAGACCCACATGCAACGCATGCACGGCATCGAGATCGAAAACGGCGCCCAGATCGGCGGCGTCATTTGCGACATATGCAACAAGGAGCTGTGCAGCAAGTACTTCCTGCGCGTGCACAAGCACAACACGCACGGCATCGTCGAGTACGGCTCCAACCTGATGCAGCCGAAGAAGTTCGACGACGCGAACGCCACGCCGCCCACCACGATGCCGGCGCCGCCGACGAACGCGGAGGACGCCTCGTTGAAGCCCACCGATCTGGCCGATCTGAGCCACCGCTACTTTTCGCACTTCAACGAAGTGTGCCCGCTGTGCAGCAGACGGTTCCGCAGCACGAAGTGGCTGAAGGCGCACCTGCTCAGCGATCACGGCCAGGCGGGCGCCGAGAAGTGGGCCGAGCTGGAGCAGCAACTGCAGCAGACCGTCGCCCAGCCGAAGCGCGAGCGCGTCAGCCCGACCATCAAGGTGCCGACCAACCAGACGCCGAGCGCCGCCGAGGTCCTGCTGCAGCAGCAACAGCAGGCGAAGATGCAGAACGTCCTGTCGTCGATCTTCGGCGCGGACGCCGAGGCGGGCAAGACGTACCACTGCTCGTACTGCGCGTTCAGCACGCCGGTGCTGCCGTTCCTCTTCGTGCACGAGCGCTCGCACGCCCAGCACGCCGAGCACGCCGCCGCCGCCACCGCCGGCAACGCGGAGCCGGCGGCGTTCAAGTGCCCCATCTGCATGCAGCCGTTCGCGCAGCCGGAGCAACTCCAGCAGCACGTCTTCGCGCAGCACCCGTTCCTGCCGCTGCCGCCGTTCTTCAACGGCTTCAACGGCGACGCCTCCGAGGAGCCGCCCGAGTGCGCCGACGACGCCGACGACGCGAAGGCAAGTAAGAAAGTAGTCGTTAGGCGCAAGCCGCTCGAGGAGCTGAAGGACGTCGCGCAACGCTCCCAGCTGCCGGCGGCGTACGCGCTGCCGCAGGGCGACGAGGACGGCGCCGGCGCCGCCGCCGCCGCCGGTCCGTACGTCATGCAGCCCTTCCTGCTCGAGGAGACCGCCAACGTGCTCGCCGCGCCGTCGATTGTCTATCTTCCGGTGGTGAGCCGGCTGTCGTCGCCCGTCACGGCGACGTTCACGCTCACGCCGGCCTAACCGACGTCTAGTCAAAAGAGTCAGGAGAGTCGAAAGAGTCCAAAGTCAGAACATATTTTTTTAAGCGAACACTGAAACATGACGACAACCAAACGGGGGAAAGAAAAATTAACAAACAAAAAAAAACGGCGATAGCTACACCTGTGATTATTATTTTAATTTAAACTTTATTAAATTAATATAAATCTAATTAATATAAGCGTATTCCTATATTTGCAAAAAATAAAGTAACAAACGCGGACGCGACGACGAACAAATTACAAAAGAACCCATATGAGCACATATTTTTATGCAAATACCGGAAAGACTGAGTGAAATTTTATATAGTCTGTTGATTTTCACTTGAGGCGACGAGCAACTGAACTAAAAACGGCAGGGTTTTCCACGATCGGCGGAGAGAACGCCGCACGCTGACGATTGACGATCGAAAGGATTCGCAGGATGCGCAGAGAGCGCGAGACGCGCGCAAACGAAGCGTTGGGTGATGTTTACGAAGTTCCTATTTTATCTCTCGATATAATGCAAAAACATTAAAATAAAAAAACGAAAACGAAAAACCAAAGCATACACCAGACGACATTCGTTCGCATTTCATGTGCATGCATGTATTAAGTTGTTAGATGTAGCTTGCTCAAGCGTCAGTTAACGTTCCGCATACGTAGATTATATAGACGAATATTTAAAAAACAAAACGACGTGGAGAAGCGCGGCGACGAGGATACGCAAAACGTAAGAAAAATCGCGCCCAGTCCAACGCAAACCAACTCAGGGTTTTTTAAACTGAAACGAGTACAATCAGACTTTTTTCGGCGACGCACGCGTCGCTTTCCTGTCTCGAGTTCCTGATTAGATTAATAGGATTATATCACATCGGAGATGGACACAAACGCACGCGCAAGCAACGCTGCAAACCAAACGATATCGTACCGGGATGTTGGCGCAGCTGGATTTGAAAAGTTTCGGTTCGATCGACGTCAATTGGTTGCTAACGAATCAGGGCTTTTAATAATTTTGTTGTAGTAGGTTGAATAGGCCGATGTTTTGGCGGAAGTTGTTCGAAAGTTAGCACAACTCGGTTCGGGTCCAACGTTACCTACGCGAGCAGCGAAGAAATTCCGACCGTCTTCCAAAAAAACAAAAACAACAAAACAAAAAACAAAAAAACGACGACGTTAACGAAACAATGAAGCGATTGCTAGTTCACGCACGAGTTCGGCCTGATCAAAAACTACGCGAACAATTTCATTTCCTCGTTGTATAGTACAAAGAAACGACTACCTTTTTGCTAATTACTAGTTATATGACTACGCTGTGTGCCTTCAGTAATTGCAAATGACCTGCTATCGAATCGACTTGAATGAACAAACCATCCTAGACGGGCGAACTCTCGCCACAACCGAGTAGAGTCCAGGGCGCTATTCATTAAACACATCACCGAGCGCTTAACAACCGCCCGACGATTCGGGGACGAGACTGCGAACGGCGCTCGTTCTGCATTGATTCGGCATCGATTCGATTCGTTGCGCGACGCTCGTCGTCGAATTACTTATTCATGCGTGCGCGGCCATCTCGGATCGGGCGCGCGCCATCCCACCCCCGGGACGCGGCCGGCGCGCGCACAATGGCGTTCATTATGTGAAACAAGTTATTTTCATAAAATGCAAATTTCTGGCGGCCGGTCGGGGCGCGCGTGCGGGGCGATTTTTCGTCTCTTTTCTTTCTTCTTTTCTTTTTTTTTTCTTTTTATTCCACCGTCCGTTGTGCGCGCGCGCGCGCAGCTGGCGGGTGCGGGCACGCGCGCGCGCATCACCCTCGCCGAATTTTTACCCCAAAACGCAATTTTTCAACGCACGAGCAAAAAAAAAAGTTTCCCTACATCTGTTCGCGCCGCGCCATTATCGCGCCGTCCGCGGCAGGGGGAGGGGGAGGGCGCAGGTTATGTTACGCACGCGCGGTATGCAAATATTCGGCGGGCACCCCTCGTTAACGATCGAATCGAAGCGGATCGCGAAACGAGCGCCGCCGACAATCGCCTCAGGTCCTGGACGATGTCGCCGGCATTGCGGACGACGGACACAAATCTAGTGTGTAAACGAGCGAAGAATCAAAAACGAACGCCCCGGCGGGGCGGCGCGGAGGCGGCGCCGCGGCCACGGGCCGTCCGTCCTGTTAAATATGTAAGTTGTTCGTAGAATTATAAAATGTTCCGGGAGGCTCGTGCGCCGCCGCCGGGGGCTCACTTCTTTTTTACGTTGTGGACGCGGTTGCAACGATATAACAATTTAAAGATGCTAAAACTATAAGCTATGAGGTGCGAAGTTGAAACTGTTACGAGAAACTGTTCTTTTAAGGGCGCAACCAAACGTTTGGTTGCAACCAATCGGAAACGACGCGTACGTTGGAAAGGATTTTGCGTTAACATTCATTGTTTACGTCGATCATGTGCGGGCGCAGGGTTGCGGCGGGTGGCAGGGGGCATTTTTTCGTGCATCGAAAGGAATTTATATTGAAATTAAAAAAATCGCGTGCTCCATATTCGAGGTGCGGGTGTGGAGAGGCGCAACCACGAAATGAACATGAATTGGGCGCAAGAATTTTTTTTTTGCTTTTAATTTCTCCAAAATACTTCGACGTTTCGGCGCGACGCTCGATCAAAACTGGCAACGCACGAGGGTGGTTTGGTGGTTACTAAAAATAGATCGAGAAGATAAGATGTACGTTCGTTTGGAATATTTCGAGGCGTCGGTCAATTTTCGTTTGTTTGTCCAGCGAACGAACCCCTCGGGCGTGCACCCTCGGAGCGGCCACACGTAGTCGTAGATTAAAAACGCATGCAATGCGCATGCCCGCACACTCGCGTCTCGTAATGATCGTCGACGTCGGCCGAGGGAAATTGAGCGCCGCGTCGATGAAGATTATTAATCGAAATTGTCATCTGGCGTCGCGACGCCCGACGAATGAATTGTTTAGACGGAGCGACTTCCGATTCGACCTTTTCGGGCTTGTTGTTATGTGTGGCAATGTTGTGAACATGCAAGATGGCGGTAAAAGTGTTAAATGCGCGCCCCTTTGTTATTGTTCTGTCGTTTGATATGATTACGCGCAAGGCGCAAGATAAAATACAGCGGCGGCGAGTCAGGTCGGGGAGGGGGAGAGCGACGTGAAGATGGCGGCTTCGCGCGGTTATTGCGCGACGTTGCCGCCCCGCGCGAAGATGCGCGCGAGGCGCGACGGCGTTTATTATATTATCGTCATTATTTCATACGTCGCGGCGGAGGCGGCGCGAGAGAGAGAGAGCGGCAGGCGTTTGCGGCCGCCCCCTCCCAGCCCCTTCGGCGAGTGCGCGCGTAGAACAATCGTAATGAAGGGAAAGCTTCGAGCCGCGACGGCGTCGCTGTCGCCGGGGGGAGCCTCGGCGAGTTTCACCCCCGCGAGTGGTCATCGGCTCGCCCTTCGGCCGGGCTTGATAAAAGAAAATGGGATAAACCTATATTTTTCCAAATCCACATCTCGCTGAATTTACGAGGCGCGCGCGTCGTTGGGGGAGGCGCTAGGCGACATTCTCGCCGCCGCCGCCGCCGCCGCCGCTCTCCCCGGGAAAACTTAATGAAATAGGCCGGCTTTCCAATTATGAAATCGAACGCTTCTATTTTATATCCGCGCTTCGTCCGCACCACGAAGCGACACGCCCGCATTACGTTTCCGCGTCCTTCTCGCTCTCCCCGCGCGCGCGCGTCCTTCGTCCTCGCGAAGTTGGACGACGTTCGCGTCGGAGTTTGCAGTTCGCCGGCGAACGGTCCGACGCAGCGACGCGAAGAGACAGAGATGAAAAACGGCGTTCTTATCGAATTTTTGCCTCCGGCGCGTGTTTTTATGCCAAAACCCGCGCACACATGTTCGGGGGTGCGCGTTGTTCATTTTTATTGTCGGCGCGTTTTATTGTCGTTTTTGGAAGCGGCGCGCAACGTAATTAAAATTAATATCGAATAAGCCGGAACTTTCGATTCGGCTGAACAAACACGCGCTTTCCGGGGAACCGCACGAAAGGCACGAGGCGCACGGGTCGAAAATAACCGAAAACTGGAAAAAAAAGCAGCGAATTTCATCCGTCATTTCGTCGATTGCAAGGGGGCGACGTTGACGAAAATGTTTTTCTTTAATCGTCCCGATTGCGCATTGTCACCGACGCGCACCCGCGGGCAGATGTTGCGCAATTACGGTAAAGGGTGCGTTTACGCCAAAAGTCCCCTTTTTCGCCCAAAAACGAAAAGGGGTACGCGCGTAAACATCTCTTCAACGCGCGCGCGCGCGCGCACATGTCGCGAAAGACACGCGCGCAGGACGAAGGGCAAGGGGCGCGATCGCCACCTTTTTCGCGTCGCCGAAACGCGCAACGCACGCGACCTCGCCACCCCATCGCGCCTCGCGTCGCGCGATCCGCAGATTATCGATTTCATCGGTTTTCATTTCTTGCGCCGCGCTCCGGCCCACTTTTCCGACATTCTTCCTTCCGGCGTCGGCCGACGCAGCTGCCGCTCATCGACGACTAACTACCTGCATTCAGATCGGATCAAATCGGGTTTTCCAATTTTGTGCAAATTTTAAGTCGCGCGTAAGGGGCGATGGGGGTCTTATTATGAGAGGACGCGTGCGCTCGCGTCGGCCGTTGACATTTGGGGTGAAATTTCGCATTGAAGATCGCGCAAATAAATAAACACGCGCTTTTGGGGGCAAAAACTGCTAAACGGGGTAAATCCACAACTGTCGGCCGGGATTATAACCCTCCGCTCTGCGTACCTAACCTCGCATAAATAACGCTTTATTACGTAGATTACGCATTGCCCGCTGCCGGATCAGTTTCGTCGTTGGGACGCACGAACGCCAACCTTTAAAATGCGGCGTTTCGCTCGAATTTTCGAGCGCTATCCCTTCGACGCCATGTCGGACGCCATCCACCACCCGAAACCGCAACCGCGCGCCGCACGTTCAGTTACGATTTAAGTTTGCGTTTAAGTCTAAGGATAACTCTAAGAACCTCGCAAAAATCTATCACTATTAGTTAGCGGACGACAGGAGAACGATTTTATATATTAATACGTATAAACAATATAAACAGCCGGAAAATAACAACAGGAAGCAGACGTTTCGCCGAATGCGAAATGTTCCTGCACGAGTGCGTAAAAAAAACTAAAAATTCTATAACTAAACACTAACGGTGCAGGGAGCGTAATGGAAAAACCTCACCGCAAACCTAACTATTACTATATTAACTATTTAACGTTTAAGAATCGGAGGCACAAAATCAAAATTAGTCTGTAAGGGATGTTTAGATATATACAATATATAAACAAATTAAGAGAGGCTAAGCAGATGAAGAGAAAAAAATTATATATGACGCGTATGTTATATATAGTGACATGTTTTGTAGAGAATTTCACATGAGATTATATCTATTTACATTGGAGACTCAGATATATAAATAAATTAACGCTAAAAGGTGGGTTAGGAGGACGGAGAGAGAGACGAGAGAAGTAATTATACATACATTTTAAATACAATGATAAATACAACTATTTTCGTATTATTCGTGCGTCTGCGAGCCATTTCGCCGGTGGCGCCATCTGCAAACGCGGACGGCCATCTTGCGGCTACGCGAAAACCACCCCGAAACGCCACCGACAAGAGTGTAGATTGTGTAAGTGTTTCTCGAGCTTTACGTTTCTGTCAATGTGTTGTATACTTACGTGTAAATTGTATCAATCTACGAGTATCTCGAACTGCCATTAGCAAAACAACCGAACAAATACAAGACGTCTCTTAATCAGGTGCGCGCGCGCACGACGAAACTTCCTCTTTTATATATACACTTTATTGAAGCGATAGAAATTGTTGATGAATTTTATACAGCGTTACCTCCGACTGTGGTCTAGATATCGGCACAACTAGTTGAATTTTTAGGGGATTTTCGGGGCGGCGAGCGAGAGACGCTCCAACCTCGAAGTCCCACCGTTATCACACGTCAGGGGATGTTCCAGTTCAAAGCAAACTACCTCCGTGCAACACGCAACAAACGACAAACCGACACACACATACACACACACATCGCGTATCGACTATTTGTTATCTATCCTCATTAAGCGGTTAACGAATGACTATAATATTACAAACTTACGAAAACAAATTATTATTATAACGGGGAGACGTGGATGTATGTAATAGGACGTTATTAATGTTTATACGAAACGACAAAACTCAAACCGACAAACACCTAGCTAATTTCGCTTGTATTTGAATTTCGCGTCATAATCTCGAATCATGGTACAAACGTCGTGTGACGTGGCCATCGATGACTTTAGTTCCTTAGTGATTGCATCTCTAGTCAATCTAGTCGTTCCTACTGTAAGTAATTTAACAGATTTTATTTTAATAATTTTATGTAAACTAGAGTCTAGTGTAATTAACCATATTGTTTATTTCATTGCGACCCACGTAATCTCACTTATGTATGATTAATAAATTATAAAACAATCTGAAATTATTATGTCCACCACCACTTCTACTCGCATGCACAACTTTTCGGTTTCGAACATATTTGCATTGTTCATGTCCCATGAATGACCAGTGCATACAATAATTATTATGAGACGTACACCTAACGTAACGACGACAGTAGAGCAACAAACGCGACGAAGAATCCTTTTGCATTTTCATATTCCGACATATTCCGACATATTAATAAGCATGTGCTAAATTCGTAAATTGGTAATCTGGCGAATTGGCGAATACCCGAGTCAGAAGTGAACACCCGAGAACACGACGGATGGCAAACCAAATTGTATTGTATTTGCTAAGCATACTACGATTTAGTGGCAAATAATTATGTATTATTATATTAGCCATGTAAGGAAAATAAATAAAACAGTAAATTATATGCTGCGGCTTTGTGTTGTGTCCTGGGACGATTTTCATATTTGTTTATTACGTGTTCGGTTCTGGCTGGTTTCCAGATGATAATTTGTTGTTGCAGGCATTGTTCTATTGCTGTTGTAAAGGATTTGTCTGTTGGGACATTCTGAC
>JAODGE020022778.1:0-32320 GCA_027574965.2 Ecitophya simulans
AACTTCATCGTCGAATTATCGTGGTGCACTTTATGACGCTTCAAGATATTTCAACATCGCAATGTATACTTTATGGTATACTTTAAAACTGACTTTTAAGAAGCCCGATTTAAATGCACCGTCTAGATGGCTACCAAACTCCCACTTAAGTTGGTTATGAAATGATTTCCGAACCGAACTAATCGAAGGACATTAATTTCGAACTGAATGGCAAATAATACGTTGCGATCGCAAAATTTATTCGTGGAAAATTCAGCGTCTGCTTTTGATAGGTTCTCCAAGAAACGTGCGCGATGTGACTGGAGATCCGGAGCACTCTGAAGACAATAAAGCTTTGCCGCACACGGCGACGACCGCGCGGGCACGAATGCGGCATAAATTTTAATTAACCCCGACGATCGAGTTATTCGGTTGGCAGGATACGCATATTTCCTTTGCCCTTCAAATTATTCTCGCAATTAACCGGCATCGTGGTAGAAAACTGATAAATGTTACTGCATGCCGAGTTTCCGATTTATTCGCCTCGAAACTTACGCAATCGCAACTTTGCGCTATTTATTTCTTATAAATTGGCAATTTTCAGCGTATCTAAAAAGAATATGTCGCAGACGCAATAAATGTAAGTTTCGCGCACGAAATCCAATAAAAACGGAACGATATTGCAGGCTAGCCCAAAGCGTGACGTATAAAGGCGAATGAAGCGCGTCGCAAAGTTTCGCAGCTTTTGCAGCTTTCGCGAATGTCGGTCGTCCGTCGGCGCTTCATTATCGACATCCAAAGTGTCCTCACGGCGGAGCCCGCGCAGCAATCGCAGAATGTCGGCGGATGTCCTCAGATGGAAGCAAAGCTTTTCCGCATTCTTGCTTCCATTCGTAAATTGGAACTCACACGTCCGAATGTGGCGCAAACGAGCGATATCTGCGGTTGACTAGCTCCAGACACACACGAAAGTCGACAGAATTCAATTTGGAGATTGAAAAATGCCACCTTTTCCGCAAATATTAACATTTTTACCGTATTCTTACAAAATCCGACTCAAAAGTACATTTTGAATATTTCCTTTTAGTTTAGAAAACACGCAGTATAAAATTATACGGTAATTTCTTTTGCTTCGATTGCGAGACTGAAGACTCCAGACTTTATCTAGACGTAAAAAAGCTACGTAGCTTCATCCGAAGCATTTTTCTTGCTTCCTTTGCCACTTTTGTGCTGGAGAAAATCGTTTCAAAGAGGATGATTGAACACAGTGCCACATATTCGCACGTTCGTTTTGAGCGGCGCTCGAAGGTAAAAAATGCTAAAGCTAAATTACATCGAGAGTTCGGTTCTTTCATCTCCGCCTAAAGTCTGGTCTATCTTTATCTACCGCAAGAAAGCGGCGAATGCGTCGACGTGCATGGAAGTATTTTCTGAATCGGAAAAAGTTCCGCACGTGCGCATACAGTAACGATTAATATATAAATACTGTTATAAATAACTTTGAGGAAACTAATTACGATCGCAGTATTTGTAAAATCATTTCAAAGATTAGCCCGATTTTATTCGCATTCAGCGCCGATAACACTTAATCTGGGCGAATTCGAATGCGAGTTTGGTCGGCGTTGCCGAAATATTGTTACAAAATTGTCGCGATACAGCGACGCTTTGTGCAATTCGGCGTGGGTTGCGCTCAGTTTTACTTGCTCGGCTGGAGTTATTCTGGTTAATGTCGCACGTAATGTCGCGCACAAACGCGTCGGAGCGCCGTGCCCGGCGTCTACACCCGCACGCCACCGCTCGCTACCTCTCGCCACCTTTGAATTCCGGCGGTCATTACCATAATCACTAATTACGTATTCGTCGAACGTATCCATGATATCCGCGGTTGCTTTCGCATGCTAACCGACCTCCAGTTCACCGACCAGTCGTCAATTGTAAACGTAACTATCAACAGTTCTCATCCTGTCATAATTTACGAGCAATGCTCATACGAAACAATGAGATTAAACCGAAAATGTATGATAACGTAATAAAATTTGTTACGTAATATTGTATAAACCCTTTTTAGATTTAAATTACCCTGTATAATATGCAAACACCTATATTTGACTAAGCAATGTTGTTGACACTCTATCCGCCTCCCTAGTAGAATCAATGTGGATGGGAGCACGTCTAGCGTTAGTACCTAGATGAAAGGTATGCCACCCTCGTATTATCTCCCACCATGCCGCCTCCGCAGGGCTAGTATATCCTCTTAGACATTTGCTATGCCAGACACACGCGATATGCGTATATATGAAAATGATTGCTCATTTATAGCAGCGACACGTTTTGCAACTTTAATCACAATATGGGTACAAACGCCAAACATCAAACGTCAGCAAGAATAAAATAATTTACATGATAATATCGTAGAAGAATTATTATAAGTGACACTCAGTATGTCAGTCTACAGTTTGCACTATTGTTGAAATGGTGGTTATCAGTGTGGGCGCCGGGTACATTAATTATATCCGTAACTATGGGGAACTGCTATGGGTATTTATGGTAATCGTGCTAACAGGTTGAGCGCATGCCGAGCCGTTGATGGCCTCGGCATAGATGCTGTGTCCATTAACAACCCTTGAGTCATGACAGCCAATGGCAACACTCGCGCGCGTTTATTTGCGTAGCACACTATCTAAATTACGAATAATTTGAATGTTTGATGTTATATTTTACAATTCGTCGACGAGAGAAAGATTGAAATGCCCTCCAAGTTGGACGGAAACGACGTTATCAATTCACGGCAATAAAGCAGCAAGCCCAAATGGTATAACGGCACAAAGTCAAAGAGGAAATTGCGTTACGAGACGAGCCCAAAATAATGAAGCCGGTGCTGCGAGCAGTTTATTTTCATCAGTGGTGCGCCGAGTGCCAGCGCTTGCTGCCTTCATTCCTGGGCGCTCGTTAGTTTCATTAAGTTTCTTCAAAGCTCAACGATCGACGAAGCCCCGCACAAGCGTGGAACCGATTTAATAACGCCGATGCACGTGCGAGTCACAAAACATTTAGAGAGCTTCCCGAGTCATTGTGTTATTAACATACGAAAATGTTACGTGGCTTGTCACTGTTAATATGCGACAGGATGTTTTAATTTGTTTTGTTTGGAAATGCTAAAATGGCAATGCGATCACAGCAGAATCGAGAAGGGAAAAATATTTTCGAAAAACCAATGTGCTTGAAATGTGCAACAACGTGCAAAATTGAATCGTTAGCCGGCCAGTTGGCCTTTCATTAACTAAAAGCTCGGAATCAGATCCATTCCGAACGTGCCCATTGAAGCATCACAACGGCCGGCACACACTCGGCTCGCATTATTAGGTAAAATATGATATTTTCGACTGCCATGGTCGGGTGCCCTTCACAGTATGCATTGAATTTGCATTATGCAACACACAAAAAGTGTTCAGCAGTGCGTCAGCGCGCGTCGTGGTCACGTTCAATCGAATCCATCGACATGTGAGCGCTCGAAGCCCATTTCTTAGTAATCAATCAGCTAAATGCAAATTTCATGAAAATGCAGCTACATTCAATTGAAATGTTTTAATTGGAGCGCATCGATATTTAGTATAAACTTGCCAATAGTAATTCGCCTGAATTTCATCAACGGCAGACGGTCAGCAATACCACAAATCTTTAATATGTTAAAACTTCATACGGTAGTTTGAAATAGCAATACCATATTTAATTAATATATGTAATCCTCCCCAACATATATTTACAGTATCATTCTATACGTGTCCAGGGGTGTGCTTTTAGAAAAACGTCCCTTTCAGGAAATTTGATATTTACTCGTATGCGAAATGTTTCTAACAAAGTTACGCGTATATATATTATGACTAATTTCAGATTTAACTGGAATTATACAACCGAGTATATTGATCTTTAGGATAGGTGATTTATAATTTGGGAATTTAATCGGAATTTAAATATCAAATCGGCACAAAATGATAAAACCAAAAGCACGTAGATAAACAAAACATTCAGCTGTACGCATTAACAACTTCGACCATAAACCATATTTAATCTGCTCTAAATAAATTGTAGCATATTTATAAAACAATTTCCCAGTTTGACCAATCTATTAACTTTAAAAATATTATCAAACCTGTGCATTGCAAGGCTAGGCTTTGGTATTAATATTATTGCTGTCGCGGTTGTAACAGATGAAAAACTTTCGGGAACGCTTCGAATGGTCGGCAGTCCACGACGCGACAGAAGAAAACGGAAAAGGTATCAATTTTACTTTTGTGCGCTCAGGCAGACAACTTTCTGGCGCGTCTGCCGTCGATACGCCTTTGCCGACACTATCTGCCAGACAGGGCAGACTTGACGTAACGCAATATACAATATGTTCCAATGTTTCGGAGCGCGCCTGCGGAATAAATCATCTTTTTCTATGCGGCGTGGAAAATGCGACATTTTGAGCAAAGTGTAACGCACCTGCTTTGTGCGCCGCTATCCGAAGTTACGCTCCACTTCTTCGGAGCGACCAGTCTTTTCTTTGCCGAGGCGGCTGCAACGCCGGGATGTGCAGAGCTTTTAGTTTCAATACGAAATATCTGCAATCGTCAATCGTTCAATGGCACCGGCGCCCGGCACCTTCGCCACGCTTCGTCGCTTCCGGTTCTAAACAGCGCGCATGCACGTAGCGTCACGTGGCGACTACGTTGTTCCTTTTCCACCCAACGGCGCGACATTTTTCATTTTATTCACGATCATTGCCCCACCGGGCATGTTGCAAATAAAGTTCTTTCTATCCCTTCTTATTTTTATATTTTCCCTGCGCGCACAATAACGTCGAATGCATCTGCTTCCTATTAACCTTTGCGAAATATTCTCTATCTCACAAGTGCAGCGTAGAGTGGAATCGAGAACCGTGTGCCTTACAACGCATAATGCACCCTAACTCAACCCCATTTTACACACTTACAGCAGTTTTTTCGAAGCTTGCTTGACTTGTGATTTTGCGTGACATTAAAAATCCCCGGAGTGACTTGCAAGCGGGAGGAAGTCAACGAGGGGATGAAATACCACTGGCGTACAGTCTTGTGCCGCGGCAGGGCCTTCTGGGGTTTATGATGAATGTAATGAACGTTTATTGTGTACGAAACGCAATATAAAACAGTGAAAGCGCTCGAAAACGGCGGAAAAATTCTCGAGTGCAGGGACTGGCATGTGTTCGGAGGGTAAAATATGCGCAATTCGGGTGAATTATCGTTGGTAAATGCTTCCGACGCACTAGGCATTATGCGAGCTTTATGTAATTACGATTTATTCGCCCCGGGTACAAAACGTTGCGCAGCCGGAATAAAAATAAAATTTAATAAACACGCCATCAAGTCAAAAATTATTTCCGCCGGCGTGGCATTTATTTTTGTTTAATATTTCACAATAAATCACGAAATGAATTCGCGCTGTGCGCGCTGCGCGCGTCCCCACACATCCCGACAATAAATTTTGGTTTGCGCGCGGCTCACCGGCTTCGTTCAACCGCCACAATCGCGTGACGCCAGGCGCATCCACTCTCGAAAGGAAGAAGAAGAAACGCGCAAAGAAATCGCGCGAAAACAAAAGAGCGGAAACGAAACGTCCGCACATGCGCGCCTAATCTCGTCACAATAACGCGCATCGTTGACTCGGTTCGCTTCGCCATTCGTCTTCCCGCAATACGTTCCGTTTTTGCGGCGCCACCGAGCGTCGTGTATCATAACGCAGCGTCACGACGCCGAAATGAAACCGAAGCACGCGCGTCGGCAAGCACGCAAAACGAAAACGAAATAGGTGCACGTGGAAGAGAAGGAGGCGCAGCCGCTAGGAAAGAAGAATATTGTTGTCACACACGTGTTATGTACATAAATACGGCTCAACGTCGTCGGGCGGCAGAGAAGAAGCAACAAAACTCTGCCAACTTGCCTTGCGCCGTATGTCGGGGAATTTGCCAGCGCAGCTCAGCCACGTGACAACAAGGCACGACGGCAAATATTATCCATAAAGAATGTTTGCTGCGGTCGCGGTGGAATGGAAAAACACGACACGCGTCGACGACGCACGCAGCACAAACCAACGACAATGCGAAAAATGCAGCAAATTCGCAACAAAAACGCAAAAATTTAATCCAAAGGTATTCGTTCGTAGTTCGTCCACCACTTTCACGCGCTTTTAGTAATCTCGCCCTTTATTTTAGTGGTGTTGTAGTTTGTTTTCAACTCTTTGTGCATTCCGCAGCAAGTGGACGGATATAAGGCAAGTCGGTAACGACATCAAAAACCAATTGCGATGCAAATTTGCTCGTTGCCCCCGCCTGTGTGCACTCGCCACTCGCGGTGCACTCACGGAGCACCCTAGGTTTAGCCCTTTGGTCTTTGCGCAGCTCATTTCCACTCAACGCAGTGTCCTCCCGACCCTCGACGTAATTCGTACGAAGAATATAATGCCTGACGTTGAAGCGAGATGACCGCAAGTTTCAAAATTGATATGCAAATGCATTCGAATCGCGTAACTCCCAATTTTATGGCGGCACATAAAATTCGTCCACTTTTAAAACCAAACAATTTATGTTATCGTTTCGTTATAATAATCCCCAAAGTTTGGCCCACAACTTTATTATCAGATCCCAAGTTCATTAAATTTGAGTACTCAATTACATTTTTTTACTTCGCGCTTGTCATATTTGAATCAGTCAGTACTAATCCATTATTTCCGTCTCTCGGGATTCGGGCGTCGAACATATAGAAAAAAAAACCATTAAAATAAAAGTGTCGTTATGCACGTCACCAAAAATATAAAAAAATATGGTCATTTAATATATGCATGACGAAGTCTGCATGTGTGTTGACGAAGATGTAATAAAAATGAAAATTTAACGCCCGCCAGTGCGACGGGAAATGTTAATTAAATCTAATAAAACGTTATTATATTCCAACCGCCATTTTACGAGATACTAAAACCACAGTTGAAATTATTTTTTTAATGCGTTGACGTCTTGCTTTGGTCGTAATCTATCGCTTCGCGCGAAACTATTACAGGGAATTACCGGCGAGCGCAATTCCTTGGTCTGTCATTTCGCAATATTCATGCGCTGGTGCGGGGCAATATAAATGGGATGGGGAATCGAAAATAGCTTTGTAAGTTATTAACGGTTGCAAGTGAGAAGTTCACAAATGCGCGAAGTAAGTGAAAATTCATGTACTTTTAGAACCCGCACTCAACTTTTCATCGTCGGTTGGCGGCATGCGTCGAAATATTTATTGTATCATCGACGCTTTACATAAAATTCTTGAGAGCGAATTGGTGTTAATACTATTGGCATATTTTTTAGCAGTTCGTCTGCAATGAAAAAATCTAAACGAAAATGTTGTTTGGTCGAGTTTCTGATATATGTATCGTTGGTCGCCGCGGACGTTTTTTTTAATGCTACCGAAGCAAAAATATCGTTTCCGATGTAATAGTGGCAAACGCATGGACGCATACTTTTGGTCCATAAAATAGTAAATAGATTCTGCGTTTAGATAAACAGCGAGCGCGCACGTCCCGCCAGGCGCATAAAAATACACGATTTATAACAAAATGCACACCGGACAAACAAAACACGCGGTCGCAGTGCGAAAGCCAGGACGTGGAAATTTCACGCGAAAACGTGTAATAAACACAAAACTCTATAGAAAGCCAATGCTTAACTATGGATAAGCATACAGTCCGCATCGAAAACCGAAACAAAAATGATTACGTTTAAATGCTCGCTCAGGTGCGATTAAATAAACAAAAACCAAACAAAAACAAAAATGAGGTGCGTTTAATACAAAATTTATGACAGTTCTTGTGCACGTATAGAATTTTATATAGTATATGGGGTGTGTTATCGGTGCATTTGCAAACGAGCCAGTTAAAGTCGAAACGCGTGAAAACTGAATGCACATCGCTAGCTTTAACGTAACGTAACAAAAAAAAATCGATTCGTGTTATCTCGACCTCGCTACATCGACCCCACGAAGCCGGTCAACCAGCATTTCGCCCGTTTTTTCATCCCTTCTGTATTTACCCGCTCAACCCTCCTAGCTGTCCGATATTTTCGCGTTTGCGTTTGATGCTGCACTTTCAATATTCTCCACCACCTCGACTAACCCTGCGGTGTTTGCGAGATCGGCGCGACGCCCCAATTAAATGCGCTCTCTGGTGCGGCTCGCCGACGTTCACGTCCCGCGTTTATCTGTTTAGTTAATTTAAGATGCGTTTCATTAGGCAGATCATCTCCGTCGCCGCCGGCTGCAGACGCCCGATAGCGTCGTGCTGCCCGCGACGGAAATGCGCGCGGTCGCGGGCGCGAGCCCCAGCTGCGCTCGAGGAAACCTGGCCGCGATGCATTAAGTAATAAACAACGAAATGTGCACGGAAACTGCGCAACTGCGGCAACTTCGTCGACGAGAATCCGCAAGTTTGCGCGGTGAGAGCAAATAATCGGCTGTATTCTCCACAGCTACTAGACGTAAACAGGCCATAGAAAAGACTTACCGAGCGTCGGATATATTTAATTATTCATTAATGCTACAAACCAACAAAGTTTATAATCGATGGCGATAGGTTTATGCAATTTTGAGGTGGAGGCGCCGGGAAATTGTTATATTTAAAGATAAAGTTCCTAATTTTCATTTCAAAAACGTTCTTATTACGGTAATAAAAATAAAAATTATCAACAATTTCTTTGGAAGCTGTCCTGTTTGGTGGGCGTTTTTTAGTAATTCGCATGGAGTTTCTATTTGCTGAAATTGGGTTTTCCTACTCAATTTCCCAGCTCCCCTTTTACCTATTTTCAAATCTAACGTGATTATTATGTACTGCTACACAGATTTTCCATAATAATATTGCGTGGCACGAGCTCGGGGAAAAAGCAACTAAAAATTCAAAGCGGAAGTTCCGGAACAGGAAATACCCACGGGCTTTCGACGCCAACCTTCGACAAAAATTCGTTTTTTAGTCTTAAGAGAGCAATGATAATGCGTGTCCAAAATAACTAGACTCTGTTATGACTCTCAAAGCTCAAATGACAAATATCCCCGACAACGAGATGGAATATCTTTAATAAAACAGCAGCAACATAACGAGGCGTGCATGTTCTGACACAATGTGTGTAAAAATCGACCACGGTCTATATAGCCATCGACCGAAATTCAACCTACGGCGGGTTTTCCCTCGGGTTCAACTTTCCAGATGAAACTACGCCGCCGTTCGGGGCCTGAATGCATTGAGCGCCAAGACGCAACAATTCCGTCGAGGGATGGTCGGAGCCGACAAACGACACAACGTGGAATGAAGGCGACGGCATGGCGTGCCGCACACATCGCATTGCAGCAATAGACAACAAAGGCGAAATGCGCGCGTCCGAAAGTCTGCTAATTAAAAAAGGCGTCGACTCGCTCGCTTCCATTTCCGACGGACAAACGTGCAAAACTTCGCGCGAAAAGAAATGGTTAAGATAAACATTTGACCAAGTAATGAAAACTTCGCACGCAAAAGGTGCTGAAACCAGCGGGATATAAGAATTAAACAAAGAAACAAAGAAATTTTAGAACAACGGCGTGATTTAACGAACAATAGTACGAAACAAACAAGTGTATATTGAGTAATTTATGCTTTTTAATGGGTACTTGTACAGAAAATTCTAAAATAGCAATAATTCAATATTTTTCAAATCCTTTCATATCACTTGTTCATACTTTAGATATCAAAATATTACATAAAAAAACAATGTCAATTAACTTTTATTACCGTTATTAACGCTTCATCATAAAGCCGCTTCGCAAGCAAAATAGAATTTGTCGCGCTTATCATTTTTATCTGCACACCCCGTGCGCAGAATGCGGAACATGTTCCTAATCATCTTTATCTCAATCTTCCATTTTCGCTGAGCCCCGAGGGCGAGAAGTCCACCCTTTCAACGCGGTGAGCTCTTCGTTTTCGTGCGACGCGCATTGTTTTTCAATTTCATTGCGGCGAATAATCAACGGAGAATGAAAGGCAGCAAACTTTCCCGTTGATAACGATGTTTGCCCAAGTGATTTCGTGTTTTGTTTGTATTTGCCACACACCCTACGGCTTTCCTTGGCATATAATTTTTCCCTTGTTGGCAGTTCGCACTTTGATGTCGACGGAAAGATAAACAGCGCAGAAATCAACATTGAATTAAAACTCACCTTTTATGACAAGCAGAAGAACAAAGCAATTCATTGACGCGCCCATGATAACAGCGACGGTCGGGAAACTCTGAAAATAAATGAGATTGTATTAATATTTAATGTGAATGCGCCGGGCAACGTCATGTTGGTACGGTAACAAACAGATTAATAAATTATTTATTTACGTTGAACTTTTGCGTGTTTTTTTTAGGTGAGTCGAGAATGTGGAAGGATGAAAAGAGCAGCTGAACCCACATAAATTCCCGGTTCGGAAGCGTCGCACAAAATGCCAAAGTTGACGCTTTAACTTGCGCCCATTCGGGCCGAAAATAAGGAAAATAAGCGCTAAATCTAGGACCGTCTACCTACGCCGCGCTTCGTTTACTTCGAAATCGTAAAAATATAAAACGTCAAATAAAATAAGAACCGGCGGGCAACGGAAAAGAACACCGCGCATTACAATGCGTGGGCATAAATAAAATACCATAAAGCAAGCGGCGGTGCTCGCGCAACAAAAAGAATACGGCATAAGAATGGAAATGCGAATAAAAATGAGAAAAGTAAAACCCGATGCCAGCACAAAGATGAAAAACATATTGAATTGACTCCGCACTCGGCGTTGACGAACATAGAAAATCTTTCTAAATACGACTACAATAAAAACTGGACGCCGCAGGAAGAGAAGAGCAGAAAAGTTTAGGACGTGATTTACGGGGTTTCCAAACGTTCTCAAAGCACGCGCCAGTTTGAGCCGTACGGTTTCAATGGGGGTATAGTTTGCGGTTTGAGTCGATATTAGTAAAAGTATAAAGTCGACGGTAAACTGGCAAACTTACTGATGATCGGAAAAAGATAAAGTTAAAAGTTTGTTTTCAGGAAATCGCCGAATAACCAACCAATCATAAGAAAACATCTTGTAATACCAATGCTTCGGAATGGAAATTCACAATATTTTCTCAAAGTTTTATTTAAAAAAAAGTAATTTCCGTTGGCTCTTTTGCGTTTCCAGTAGCTTTTCCTTTCGTTCAGCTTTTAATAGTTTATCTTCCATCAATTTCCGCCAGTTCTCTTGCAAGGCAAGTTAAGAAACGGCAAACTTATGAAGTTCAATTAAAAACCGAATACAATCATTAACGCGGAGAAATAAAAACTACGAGTTGTTGAATTTGGAATTCGAAGAAAATGGAACAGAAAACGGCGAAAACTGCAGAAAAACTATGAAACGTGAAATCTCCCCTAGCCGTTGGAAGACAAGCGCGCTGGTTACGACGATTGAGCGACGAGTTCGATAAATTCCGCTGTCTTAATCAGACCTATTCTCTGGTGCTCTCAAGGCGAACGTTCCCGGCGCACGACCGAAATGAATCGACTCGTCGCCGCCGCCCGCGCTTCATCTTCCGGCCGCCGCCCCCGCTGCAGGACGCTCTCATTATACGCTCGATTCGAGCCCCGACTGGCGTACGTGAGGCGTTCGCTTCGACGTTCTTAATCTTCACGATCTTAACGAAAGTTCCAATTTACTAATACTCGGCACCGGAAAGCACCGCGCCACGACACGAAAAAATATTAGGTGGGTAGAAATAGGAGTATCAAATTGCCAAAAAAAATGTTTGCGAAACAAATTTGTTGTAACTTAAATCCGCAACTTAAATTACGAGCGGATCAGGTTCTGTTGCGGAAGTGCACGTGAAACAGTTGAAATTACATCCGCCCGAAACTTTGCCAATGGTAAAATCCGAGCAGGAACAGGAAATATCGCAAAATGTTATCGGACACAAAATAAACAAAAGTGAAAACCGCAAGCTTACGTTCGATATTTGCCGATTTTCAATGGCCGGCGATTGCGATTGTAATACTTGAGCTAGCTAATAAAAAAAGACAAATGCGATTTGTTGTCGCTCGCCCGTTCATAATATCCCGCGAAATTTCGACAATGAATATTCGCCTATTTTACGATTCGGGTTTGCGGCGAGAGTCCCATTGATGTCAACGCAGTTCGGCGCTCGTGGCGCGTGATAAACAGCATTCGAACGTTCGAACGGGCGCGATCTATCCACGTTTCGCACCCTTCGCATGCGGCCTCAGTTGTTGGAATAATGAAAAACGCGCCCGGCGCAATCGATGAAATTATTTTCGCACGCGAATTTTTTGCGCCCGCGACCGATTTGACCCGCACACGCGAAAATAACGACTCCCGGCAAATCGACACGGAATCGGCAGTGATAAACGACGCACGCCGAGTTTTGGGAAATATTAAAAAACCAACCCCTTGTTTACCATTTGTCGCCAGGACAATGAATCTCCGATAGGCGTCAAGATTACAAGTAGCGTCGTTGCATTGTAAAGCAAGCCAAATATTTTTATGTTGGCTAAGCATAAACAATTTTCGAAGGTTTGCCCAGGAACATTTTTACATGAACCCCTCGTTTGTTAACGTTCCGCAACAATACGCCACGGGAGCAGGCAGCAAAGAAACGCAAAACCGTAAAAAAGATCGGGAATATTGGAAAATAGGAAGCCATCGGCGCATTCGCACGTGACGTCGTCATACTTGCCCTCGCGCGAAGAAAAAACGTAACGCTCAAAATGCGGGATAGAAAAATTGAATAGAAAATGCGAGCAACACGCGTTCATGGATTTCATCCAGATACACAAATGAGTTCGATCCAATGCGTCAGTGTGTATTACGGCTTTGAGATATCCCGCAGATGTGCCACATGGGCGAGACCGAGTATGTTCGCGGTATTTTTTCATTTTCATTCTGCCATTTTGCGGTTGCGTTCGACGGTGAGCCCATGTAGGTTGGTGTTTTGTTTTCCTGTTTGCAAAATCCTGCGTGTCTGCACGGTGCAATTCGTCCTGCGGCAAATCGAGAAATACAGCAACAACGCGACGTGTTCCTACTATGCCGCTGGCAATTTTTCAGACGTTTTTTTTCGAATTTCGAACATTATCGATAACACATTCAAAAGATACAATGGGTAGTATGAAACCACAATTTTTTTGTTACAAAAAATTTCTACTGAAGTGTATCAAATTACTATTGCTAAACCAACACGCACGAATAGCGATAACAATTAACAAGACACGTCCTGAACTAACACCCTGCTTCCCTCGCGGATATCGCCTAATGATAGCTGATCGTCACGCGCGAATATTCCGGGCGAAGATGATGGGCGGCGGGTGCGCGATACAAAGCGTGCGATGTTATTATGGCACGGGCATCCTGCGCGGCATGCAAAATAGCTGGCGACGCCCGACGCGACCCTCCCGGCGAGGACGTAAGGAAAAAAAACACGCAAATATACAGCCGCCGAGCGTCGGGGCGGGACGACAACGCGCCGAACAAGCCGCCTCTTATATTTCTCCACACTCGCGTGAGGCAGTACAAGCGAATCCTATTTTTCTTGCGTTTTACATGCGCGCCGCCCGGCGCCGCCATCGTATCTCCTCATTTGTTATTCCATTTCGTTCGCGTTTCAATGCCGTCGAGCGTCGTACATTCTGCTTCTACCGTCGCTTAGAAGCCGACGTTCCGACCGCGAAAAAGTTGCTTACAGAGTATTAAAAAAGATTAGGAAACAGTGCGACGCCGCAAACGAATCAAATCCGATCTAAACACATTTAGATGTGTTCCAACAACTTTTCACAACGCTCCGTATGCAAGTCGCACGTTTATTTCTAGTTTGAACGTCTGAACAGGCGAATGTTTCAAACGCTTGCCGCCTCCTTCTGATGGGATGCGAGGCCAACAACAAACGTCCCGAATAAATGTACTGCGTTTCGACGTTTGTGTTGTACATATTTTCCCCGATGGGCTAAAGAACTAACATAAAATGTTGTAAGTGCTGTTTTTCTAAGACGCGAATGACTTTTACTTTCGTTCTCGCTTCGGTTTTATCTCGCCGCGCTGGGAGAATTTGCGTTCACCACCAATATTCGCTATTCGTTTCTCTCACCATTTTTATTTTTGCAACCCAACAAAAAAACAATTTGAACATAATCGATAGCAAGCACCGAGTTAATTTACAATATAATTCAAACATGTCAATCTTTGAAACAATAACTAACTAATAACTAACCATAAGGCAAAATCGATGGAGATACCCAGTGCCAAACGTTCGCACGACCATACGTTAAACATCGCAAACAATCGAAACAATTGAACATGATAGATATTATATCATTGCGTAATGCATTTGCCGATTTTGATTTAACTCGCGATTCGGAGTATTTACGGCGCGGCGTGCCCGAAATAGTTCAGTTATTGGCTGCGCAGTCAGCCGATTGTTTGCCATCCGGTTCGGTCGCGGACTCCGACCCGTGAAATCGCACTTGGCGAAAATATGTCGGCTATAATTGCTTCCTAACGCATTTCGCCGTCAAGTATCATACACGCGCCCGGCTCCTCCGCCCTCTAATCGCGTTCGGCTTCCGAGTTTGCCCACATTATGAGTGTAATTCCGACATATTACCAAACCATGTTGAACGGACTCAAGTGCATAGAAGAGCAAAATGGACAAATTGGACCATTAATTATCTATTATTAGAAGTTATAAGGCGTCAAATTAAAATAATTTGTATGAGTGAACACTTTCGGGTTGTTGCTATTTTATCGGATCTCTTTTCTGCTGCTGATGCGACATTTTTGTAATGTGCGTTTGAGCATTTAGCTGAATTTCGTGGTTATTGCGCTGTTGAAATTTGAGCAGGGTTATCCTTGCAAATATGCATATTTGGAATGTTACGATTATGGTAGCTCATCACGGGTATATTGAATGTTGACAACGGTGCCACGATTAAATGTAAAACTTCATCAACATTTTATCCCTTTAGGTTGTATAAAAAAAGCCGAGAATTTCCAAAGAGGAGACCCTCGGGTTCGCAGAAAAGCGCCTTATAGCTTATTTCGAATTCCTGTCTCCTGAATTCGTTTTGTTTCATTGTGGGGCCCTGCGCCCGTATTTGTTTCAACGTCAGACGCGAGGATATTAATTAAGATGCCTTTAATTTCAGGCTAAGTAGGCCCTTCGCGTCTGAAAATTCGTTTGCAGCATGCTCGAATGCTTTCAGCGTATTCTAAGCTCCTGGCGTTGTTCGACATGCGCGTGCACTTCGTTGATAATTCCCTCGTCAATTGGCACGTCTTCTAAAGTTTAAATCAAACGTAATTACGCGTTAAATCTCACTTAACCATCTGAATTGCTTAAATTTGCCAAAGCCGACCGATCTTTACTTGAACTTCTAAGACTGATTACTTTCGCAATCGAAGAATGAATAACAAGAATTTTAATCATTCAAAGCTGATTGGATATTTTGTCGGTTTTGTTTCTTTGACGCGTCCAAATTAGAACTATTAACTTAATTGGGTCGGATAGTAGCTTTTAGTACGTTGAAAAGTTAGGAAATCCGAGACCAGCTGGACTGATGCGAAAAGTAAAAAAAAGAAGCGGAAATTCACCACGAAACAGATTTCTAGTTTTCCGCTACGATTTCGGCTTGAAAGTTCGATCTCTCGCTCGGTCTCCAAAGACGGTCATTTGCAATACGTCCTAGATAGTTTCCTCGCAAGTCACCTCGACTTGCTATACCGAGGGCTAAAAATAAATATACAAACGTAGAAAATATATTTCAAATGGCCAGTGAAATGGAAGCAATGTTTCTGTTTAATTGATGCCTTTCAGAATATTTTAATAAAATGTATTTATAATTTTTAAAAATGTATTCTTGTTAAGTCGTAGTTCTACTAGCACTTGTTCAACCTGTATAACATTCAATCACAGAGCGTCGTGATAGTCGCACGCTTGGAAGACGATCGCGTCTTGGAAAACTTGAAATCCCTAAAGATTTGCTTCGCATCCTCGCGTTCCTTTTACACATTTAGATTTTCGCCTACTTCTGCCGCATCGTCACCACTTTGTATTTATTTTGATGCGATTCAGACGTCAAACAGTTCGCTCGACTGTGAAGTACTCGCACAATTAACTGGTTAAAATAGCCATAAAGTATTTCGCAAAAGTTTATTAAATTTGCGCGTCAGGATGACTTTGATGGTTTACGCAGTTCGCTTGACTCGAAGTTATTTCGTTGGGTTCGCAACAAAAAAAAAGACCCAGGGTTACCACCAGCTGAATGCGACGGTTTTGTGGTGGGCGATCCGTAACCACCGCTGCCGGCGTTGTTTGTCGGCGGCGCACAAATCCGCAACGAATGCATTTCCAAAACGGTGACAGGTGTCTTCTGCGCGGACGCTCTTTTCGCGACTCGCGAACTCGCATGCTTCTCAAACCGACGGCAAAACGTCCAGTTGCATATTTTACTATTCTCACGTCAACTTGGAATTTTTTAAGCGACAGATCCATTTCTAATACAACGCCAACCAAGCAAATTATTGAACGAATTTATCCAATTTTAGAACGCTGAAAAAATGGCTAAAGTGTCGATGTCGTTAGAAAATAAAGCTGAAATGAGCCACAATAATGTTTTTAATTGATGGCATTACTCGACACATTACTTTCTGCGAGAGCAACAATGCGCGCTGCAACACAAAACAAAATCTATTAACGCTAGCGTCTGCCCCTGGCGGGCAAAAATTTCCATCCGCACGCCAAACTTTTCCACCCAACTCGTAATATATCTAACTGAGCCACAAATGGCCCCAAATTACTCACTTCAAGTTTTCCTATTTAAATATTTCGGATTTTTTGTGTTTTTATTTAACTTGCCCACTGTTTCGAATAAGTTGCTTTATCGGACGTAATTTTAAAACAATGCGCTAATGAAGACATCCGCCTGGAAGACGAAAGCAAATTAACTGCGCGCGAGCCAAGAAGTAATTTGTAATTTGTAGAGAAGTTAGTAAGTTGTACACTGTACGCACACTGCGCACAACTAACAAACGCTTCCTGGGAACACGGCGCGCGTCGGCGAAGGCGCCGGGCACTCTAGCCGAGCATCTTCCTCGCGTCTTAACTTGTTCCAACAGCTTTCTCCGCCGTAGAGCTTCGTTCCGGCCGCAACCGCGAGCAACGCAACCACTTCCTTCCGGTTTCAGTTTTACTTCCGACGCGTACAAGAGTAATGGCGTGGGAATCTGACAGCGCACTGCTGAAAACGTTGCGCTCGCCAGCAAACTTGTCACCTTTATGACGTTGGTCTTCCGCAGTATTTTACATTTCCGTTTGAATCATTTACGGCGCATCGCAGATCGCTGACGGCCCACGCGCGTCCCGCGCGACCGCAAACTTCTCGCAAACGAGGCGGTGTCGAAAGTTGGCAGTGGCGGCGTCGCGTAATTACTGCAAACTCGCCACCCCCATCTGCGGACGTGGCCGCCACGCCATTCGCTTGGAGATGAACAAACAGCGCGCGGCCGGGATGCGGAAAATTTTCGTGTTTCTCATCATTGCTGTCATCGTTGCTGCTGCCAACCAACGCGGTGCAAAGTTGTCTGTTTACTGCGGCTTTTATTGCGCTTTCATATGCTATCCATTAGTTTCAACCATAATCAACGCGAGCCGCGCAAACGAAACACAACCGAAAAGGACACTGCCAAGTGCAGCAAAAGAACGACAAACAAACAAGTTAAACGCAACAATTGTGCCCCACACGTGTGACTATTTGAATTTTACAAATGTTTACATTATTCGAAAATTCAGTTTCGAAGGGTTTAATTGAAAACTTCCAGAAATTATAGCCGAAATCAATAGCAGGATAAATAAGGTGTCATCGCAAACGCTAAAAACTAATTTCAAAGCACAATATCAAATTTTCGACTAGACGTCCAGATGTCAGACCTCAGAAACAATTGGCAGGAAGGCAGAAAGGTACGCATCCATTGTGTGGTGTTCCTCGGCCCTTGTTAGGGAAGCTACAAGTGTAGTCTGCTCGAGCGCGCGTTGTGTAAGCCGCTAGTTTAATCTTAGCAGGCCGAAACAAGAAGCGTCCCGCCGACACGAAAACCGGAATTGCAAAGATGTGGCGCGGTCTTGCTGACACCCGACTACCAAGCCCGACGCGTCAGAAGGGTTGGGCAACGTGGTAATGCCATTTCCGCCGAGGCTCGTTAACCTGTCGCCTGACTAATGCTCGGCGCAAACTGCCAATATCAAAATAGTGCGCAGGACCCGGAAATAAGGCTTCGCCAGATACCACGTCAGTCCGCCGAAACGCCAGTCTTCGCACAACACACTCAGGAATATTCAATATTAAATTCCAGCTTTGGCATTTTAAAACATCGTCGCGTCGCGAAAACGTCGTTGCCGTCCTCGTCTTGTGCGTCGTAGCACAATATAAAAAGCGAACGAGAGTTCGCGAAGAAGTGCAGTGGCGCAGGACACTGCAGGACGTGGTGTCCAATTTTTCGCTCAGCGCCGAGATGAACGCGAGCGGAAAATTAAATTTAACGCGAGCTCGCTCGTCGTCTGCGCCGTGGGCGTCTTCGCCTTTGTGCGGGACGTAAGCGGAAGATGATGTCGAACCGATAAGCGACCCAAAGAAACCGGCACGATGCTAAAAACATTGCAAACAGAAAAAAGTCGACGCGGAACAAGATGCAGACGGCGAATTTGCGACGACGGCACGCGGACGAACGACCGGCCGAAGCAGGACGGAAAATATGGCCCGAGTTTGGGCGTGTTTGCGCAAAGCCGCGCGTGACTCGAACGCTAGCGCCAGTAAAAATAGAAATTTCAGGACTTCGAGACTTGATGTCCGAAGAACTGGAGGTAGCGACACGTAATAACAGAGTACATAGGATTATCGGAATGGGAGTGCGCGCAAGGTTCCAGGATCCCGGACAGAAATGCAGTAAGTGAAGTAAGTGGTAAAGAACATTCTCAAAGTTAAAGCGGATCAGATAAAAAGAAGTTTTCGCTACCCAACGTGAATAAATATCTAAGTAAATAACGTGTACGAAATAAATATAAAATTCAAAGCATCTCATTAAAAATTGAAAGCCTGCAACTTCTGTTGAAACACGTGCAACAAAAATTTTAAAATCAGAATGTCGAGATTAAAATTCCAAGATACATATTTATATATAGATATTCCTTTAATCTAAGAGCATTTTAATAATAAATCAGTTTTATGCGCATATAAAACTCGCGTTATATTTGCGTTCTTATTGCCACCATTGAAGATTTTCAATCACGTGTATTAAACGGAAACTACCAAGGGCTTTGTGGTAGATAACAAAGTTTTCAAATAAGATTGGTTATTAACTTCCCAAAGAATTCTCAGCTATTTATTGGGTAGAATAACAAGTAAAAAAATACTTATTGTTGAGTGCTATAAATTACAACAAGGTTGTAGAGAAAAAAATAAGGTTTTAAATAATACACTATTGTTAGACTTGTTAAAATTTTATCCAAATCGGCACGATGCAAGTTTTTAGTTTTAACGCTCATTAGTTATTGCTAAGCCTAATAATGAAAACCCAAATGACGTCATTCAATATTAATTCAAGTGAGTGTTGAGCACATGAAATTTATATATAAAAATTATGCAAAAGCAGACAAAACCTGCAGCATGCCCTCGTAATGTCACGGTTTCGTGCAATTGAACACTTTTTCAACTCTAGGCCAACTTCCACAAAATCCGCGGAAAATGTAGAAAGTTTGTGAAGTTTCCATGCGCCCTCCTCGGCTGTTATTTGTCTGGAGTAAACTGTCACAATAAACATACTTTGTCCATAAAAATGGGTTATGAGGGTTATGAAACTTTTAAAACTATCGTAAATAAACAGACATATCATGTATTATATAATTAAAAAAGTTTGCAGAAAAATGTAACAGAGATTCACTTTCGGAACAAGAAAAATTGAAAAAATATTAAATGTCTAGGAGAATTTATCGTGCGCGTTGCTTATTTACGGCAATATTTTCCTATTTAAAGTTCAATTTTTAAGAAATTATCGTTACAGAAGTTCCGGCAAATTGCTAACAACCCTTAAATTACCCGCGCGCATAGATGTTTCATTCGAGAAACTTTATAATAAGTTAATAAATCGCCCGTAATGAAAATAATCCATTTAGCAAATGAACATTTTTCATTCGGGCGTGGGTAATTTATTGCTTTATGGTATTGCGCTGACGGCGAGGCGGGCGTCCGAATTCGCTCACTTTTCAGCTGCGCATCTGCGCCAAAAACAAGCGAAAACAACGAAATCTGCCAAACGAGATGTTGTACTCATTCCCCCTCGGCTATTTTCGCGCATGTCCGCAAATTCTTGTTTTCCCGCACGAGCGAACGACCAGTCGTCACTCTAGCGTTGCGCTAATAAACTAATAAATTAATTAAATCCATCGCGCGGGCTTTCGAGAAATTGCACTTCGGATGAGCGAGACGAAGGAATAGAGCAAAGAATAGACGATGCAAGCAAACACAGAATGCGAAAGACAAAAGCGCACGAGATATAAATGAAATATTTCCGCCGCGGTTTTTCGCGTTGCGTCGCGTCGCGACGCCAGCCGTTTCGTTTATCGCCGCCTTTATCCCTTATCGTAAACATGATTAAAGACGCAATGAATCAGAGCAACGCCGCGCATCTTTTCGCGGCGGTGGCAGCTCTTGCGGCGGGCGCGGGCGAATCTCCCCCGACGCGTTTCTTGGCGCCAGACTCGGCGCATGTGAATTACTGAATAAACTTGCCGCGGTTTCAATGAAAGTTCATTAAATAAATAACGATATCAGGGCGTCAACGATTCACATATATCTGCCCAAGAAATAGAAAATTATGTCCCACCAAAACGTACCGTATTTATTGTTAACTATGAAAATAAACTCTTCGCGCAAAAGAATCGCAAAGTTACGAGTTTCGCTGAAATTGCAATTGCAGTTTGTTTTAACTTGGCGAATACATAATGCAGGATTTGCAATTGTCCGGTGGCGGCGACTAAAATATGCACACCGTAGCGCAGTTTGTTGCGGCCATGGATTCATAGCTGCAACTTGAAGTTACGCAATTTGCAGGCGTGGCGTGCAAGGCATCAAATGCGCATAAAGAGCAAATAACTGGATAAATTCGCTCGGGTCGACACTCTACTACCGTGAAACAGTTGTTATAAATTCTGCAGCCTATTTAAAAACGCCCTTTGTATGTGTGAACTTGTGTCTGCAAACTGGTTTAGTGGTTTCAGTTATAACTAGCTGAAATTATTCGCTATTGACTGTACAGACATCTGTTACAGAGCTTCAGGAAACAGGGCGAACACTACATAATGTTTCTCGACACGAATGTAAATGTGAATGTGCTTTCGTACTGTCACTAGCAGATATTAAAATACATTATTTATGATTATCGTCCGTAGCAATAAGAACAAGCGTGCAGCGCTCTAAACGCACATTATTGTACTGGGTGGCGCTTTTTAAAAGCGTTTTCTTTATTTTTATTTGATCTAGATATTGCTTCTGTGTGTTTTGTGGGGCGACTAAACCCCTTGGTTATAGCTTGCTTTCCAACCGGCCTGCATGGGAGATTAATTTCGAATGTCGGTCCCAGAGCCTGCCTTAACGGAACAAGGGCGATGAGCCGTGCGAGTAATGCCCGGCGCCTCCACACTATACGCTGCATATATTATTTTGTGTCTGCGTTGCAGTTTTCGTGGTTAGAAAACCAGCGTTTAATATCGCTCTTAAAATAAAAAGCAAACGTGCAATATTCCATGACAATGTTTTAAAAGCCCCCCTGTATTATATAAAATAGCGTGATGAAATATTAAAGGTCGCTGTGACATCCCGACAGGCGCGCTCTTTGAGGCCCGGGCGTTCCAGCCCTGACGAGCTTTTGCGCAAAATTAAATTAATCTCGGGGATCGAGAAGACATTTGTCAAATCCTGCGGTCCCGACCGACCTATCGCCCCCTTTCATTATCCTTTATGTTCACACAGGACGCGCGGCACTCGCGCCACTCGACAGTCGCGCTTTATTTCGCTCATCCTCGTTCTTAACCTGATTATGCGAAGTTATCCGCGCCGCGTCGATTCGTTCGCCGCGACGGCCGACGTCGCGGTCCGCGGATTTACATCGACAACGACGGCCGGATGGAAGCGTAATCTGAGCGGAAGCGACGAAGGTTGCGGGCCGACACGATAAAAGGTCGGCGCACAAACGAATCTATAATTCAACGCCTCGACGAGCGAAACGAGCGCGGCGCAATCCGTCTTAATTTAATTAACGAGCGAGCAGAACAGATGCGCTCGGCAAAGATGAAAGCAGAGTTCAAACGGTGTCGAATTGGGTAACTCCCCGAATGACAATGTGGGGTGGTGCACTCGTCCTAATTAATTCTCGAAGAACGGTCGGAACGCGCGAAATAAATTTCACGAACGATCGATCGCAATTTCGCACCAACGCAATCTTAGCCACTTGGCCACTGTCGTTCGACGTCGTGTTGCGCAGTCGCGTCGACCACTTTCTGAAGTGAAACGCGAAAAGAAAAATATCTATGCGAGGCGGGAAATTAAATCAGACCAAAGCGCGCCGAAGTTAAAGTTAAATTTAAAGTTAAAGTGCACCTGAAGCTATGCGCCGCTCCACCGACCGAAAACTGGAAGCCACAGACTGAAGAACAATCATAGCGGCCCTACCGCGGTGAAATATTTTATTATACAGGGCGTGGCGCGCGCGCAATGTGCTTCACTCGCTCGGCGACGAAGTCGCCAAGAGAGCGACAAAGAACGCCGAACGTTTCGAAACTAATCTATTGCTTTCGCTCGGCGGCGCCCGGAGGTGTTCATCCTGTAGAATTATGCGCCGCCGACAAATAAAAGTAAAGTGGGATTAATTTCGCGCCCGCGGCGGCGGCGAACGCACTCGACGCGAATGTATTTCGCTGCGGGAAATTCGACGCCCGGAGTTTCGCACTTTTTCTTCGTCGCGCAACGCTCCATCTTTATTCCGCACGGAAAGTAAAAATCATTTACAAAGTGCGAAAAGGTAACACGTAAAACTTACATTGTGGATTGGCACAGCTGCTGGAATCTTCCTCAACTTACGAACACTCGTGTGACATCACGCAAATATCTTGGTTCTGAAACGGATTAATAATTAAAACATTTGTTAAACAACGTCGGCTGTAAGTGCAATACTGGAAACAATACGTATGCCCGGCGCATCCGCTATTCACAATTCGGTGTTATTTGATTTTTATTTGCGCTTTATATAAAAATAAAACTGACAATATGAAAACATTGAAATCTGCATACTTCAATATTGCATTTTTGAATTTGCGCCAGGACAAGCGACACAAAAAAATATCTGCATATTGCAGCTTGCATACGATTTCGGCATCGCGTTTGGCCAGTTTGGCCGTACACACATTCACAATATCCAATCGATGCACACAACTGCCATCCGTCATCGCCGCCAAAAAAAGAACGTAATTTATGCATTTTCATTTTGCGGCCGAAATTTGTGGATGTACACAATTGGAATTCCACTCGAATGCAATCAAATGCGTTCGAATATCATACAAACGACAAAATCACATCGGTTGTTTACGTCGGTATGCGCGCGGACGCAATCGCCAGCAAGCAAACATAGAGAAGACGCATTGTTTTCATGTTGTACTCGCATTCGCTGCCAATTGAGAATAACCATCGATTTTGCACACGCAATTTTCCGCACATCTCGCGTCCTAATAACAAATGCATCACATTGTGAACGTGTGAATGTTAGCCTCGCGCGCATCTATCGTCGGATTCTGGTGTCTGCTCGCTTGTCCGTCCGACGAGTATTTGCTGAAGTTTGGAGCGCGCCTGATCCGGTCGGTTTTCCCGATTGTTTTACATCCACGCGCACCGATCCTTTCGTTCCGACAACAATATAAACATACGTAACATACGAACAATGCATTAACTGTGTTTGTAGAACGCGATGCCTGCAAACGTTTATTGTTTTGATTGTTGTTTTGCTATCTCACAGCAGAGTATTGCAAGTCAATTCCCCCATCACGTCGATCGATTCCTGCCCGATCTTTTCCTCTCTGCGCTCGCTCAGTACTTACATGTTCAATGCGCACGTGTACTGTTTTAATCCGGGCGTAATTCACGTTTAATCCACAATAATTAGCGCGTTGTTTATTGTCGCGACGGTGGAATTTCGTTCCAGATTCGCGGAAATGTTTTTTTGCTTGAAAATTTACATCTTCACGCACGCAAAATTTGTTAGCAAGTGTGCCCCACAATTCTCTGCTCTTTATGCAAATTGCGGCGCGGAGCCGCGTAGCGGAAGAAAATGGTTAAGTCCGTAATAATTGCCCCAACTTCAAACGACTATATCGGCACGCTCGCGCAGTTGCGACGGCCACGTTTAATTTAAGCACTGATTTTCGACAGACGAATAAGAGGATAATTTTACGGCAACCATATGTCGATTAAGTATAATTTTATTTGCGGTTGCAATTTGGTTTGTTTGGTTTTCCGTCGTGTGAAAACCTCTTTAGCGCATGCGAAAGACGCGTGAAAGGATTTACTGCGCGCGTCGCGAAGGGCGTGCTGGTGACGGCGCAAAGGGCGGCGAACGACTGAACGCCGTCGCCGAAACGTCCGGACGGGTAACGACGGCGGCGCCGGCAGCGCGCACGAGAGCTTCGCGCGCGTGGGCGGACGTACCCTCATCCCCGTTCACCACTAGTAACCAGAAGTTAAATTCAGAAATAGCATAACAACTGGAAACATTTTTTTCTAGATATAATTAGCAAAGCTGGTAACTCGCTGAAAACACTTAAAACTATTGGGTTATTTTTTCTATTCTTAAAAATTCGACGGTATTTCCTAAAATATAACAATAATTATGTATTTTGCATTCGCCAATATTGATAACGATCTCCAGACACCGTCGGTGCTCCTTCGTCAGAAAACGGCCAGCCTGAAGTCGTAGAAATTGAAGGCCAAAATTTTATAAAAGTTGAACAAGTGCCAATACAGCCGATTACCACAAGAAGAAATCGATAGCAATAGTAAAAAATACATAATTTTTTAAATTTTTAATAAAGAAAAAGCGCTTATTACTCATTACCCTAATACATTTATCAAGTGTGAGTGAATTAGAGCAAGACCAGATTTGTAATCAAGAACGGAGATTGAAATAGTTTGCCAAATCTACTTTGTTTATTCACTTACACAGTTGTAATTCCAACGCATTCAATTCAATCGCCGAACTGTGACTACGATTCGAACGCGCGCACATTTTAATGCATTCGTGGAAGGCAGTCCGCGAGTGGTAATTTCATAAACTTGGCCTGAATGCATTGCAAGTTTCGACCGGAACGCCATCTCACCGATGCACATTCAATAGGGTGGATTTAATTGCAACAGTTGCATTAACACCAGAATTCTAAAGTTTCAAGCGCGTCTGTATAAAATTAACGTGCAATAAATGTGGAGTCGCTGGGCACCGAACAAACATAATTAATATTTGATACGTCGTTGAACTCTGTATAGACTTAAATTTGGTGCTTTTAAAGTAACAATATAAATTTCTAGCAAAATGTCCGATTTTAATTTATCCTCTCCTCAGCAGGAGCCTTGTTTTTATAGTGCCTCGTCCATGCGGTCGCGGATAACTTTGATAGGCGGGCAAAAACGATTTGCAAATTTACGACTAATACGTGAATAAATTACAGAGCCGAGAAAAGCATTTGAGCGGCACGAAAGTGAAACTAGTTTAGCATTAACCCCAATCACCGCCCTCACCCTAACGCGAAATACAAATTTCACCGGATCCAGCTCGACACGCGAACTTTCAATAAAGCCCAGTGCTGATTGTTTTGCTTTTAATTTCCTTCCTTCCGAAAACCCATTCGCTCCTTGTAAAAGAAGCCCAGTGACCAAAGGGTGTTATTACAGGCCATTCAAAAGTATGCGCAAAAACGAAGGCAAATTCATGCTTTTTTTCCAGTTTTTGTTAGGAAATTCTTTGCGGAAAAATTCGGTGAGAATTTATAACGCTTTGTGTTATGATGACTTTTCGGCAGCGGCATTTTTTCACCCTAGAGGCGCCCCTATTGCAGCATTTGCGATGCGCGCGCCGTGGGGATGTGGCGCCTAACATCCCAACGTTAACGAACGCAACAAAGCGTTAAGGGTTAACATTACCGCCCGAAAAAAGTGAGACCCAGAGCGACATTGAGTTAACCTGGCTGTCGGTTAACGCACACGCACGCGAAACGTGGCACTGGGAACGTCAAGCGACGCGTAAGCGAAAGCTCCGAAACCGCATCGAGGGTGGTACGCCCGTCGGGGGCCGAAAAAAATATGCTAAAAAGCTAAAATGAGGCGGACCAGCGCCAGGGACGAGAGACGTAATGGTCTCGAAATGTTTTTTGCTTCATTTCCGCTCTAAACATAAATTCAAGAAGTCGACAATGCAAAATACCGCCTCGACGAGAAAGCGCAACATGAAACTGTATCCATTTTGGAATATCGTCGTTTCGGGGCGTCTGCCAGCAAGATTGAAGCGCGATGTGCAGATAAAAATATTTAAAGCAGGCAGTCTGCAGTGCACCAGATATGCGAGCGAATTGTGTGAGATATGCGCTGCCTGCGGATGGTCTGACGCCCGGCGACCAATTTGTATCTGTTTACGCCCCTGCGAGCGCGCCAACGATCAACTCGTCGCGCCATCTCCGGAATGAAGAGCTGTTAGTGGACAACGCCAGTGCGACTTGCAGCACACACTCCGGGCACACGGAGTGCTCCTAGAATGCAGCAGGAGAGTCGCTCGGAACTCAGGACTCGCCGGGCGCGAGATTAACACTGACATTCTGCGGTCGGGCGACCGCAACGCGAATTAATTTATCATAATCAAGTTAATCTACATGAAAACGAAACGCAAATGTATCAAACAAAATTCAAGACCTGGCAGTTTCATTTGTTCTTGTGCTGTAGAATGTTTTTAGAAAATTGGCCGAATATTTCTAGCTAACGAAAAATAAATTTTAGCAGTCGCAGTCGAAACTAATTTGATTATCATAAATGCGAAATCTTATCAAAGGTGTTTCCTGTTAGTGCGACGTGGCGTGTTACGCTGTTTGCACGTTTCGTTAGGGATGTTGCCACCCTCGGCGAGCAATGAAAACGCGAGGATATCATTAAAATCAATGCGCAGCTCATACGTCAAGTAACGAGCCGAATTGAATCACAGAATTGAATTTGTTGGAGGCAAAATCTAAACGTCTAATGAACTCAAATGTAAGCACGAATTTTCAAAATGATCTACAATTGCCGCGTTGATTATATCCTGATTAAAACTCAATCAAGTTGATATAATGCAATGATGACAAATAACTAAAATTGATAATTGAAACCCGGCCCACACAATTGCTCCATTGATCAACGAAAGAGTGCAGTTAATTAATGGCGATGCGATGCAGCATAAACTAAACTGTCCAATAGACATGGTGTCGAAAAACGGCAAATTTCGGCGAAAGCCGAACGGGACGAGATAAAAGCGGAAAGTATACAATTGGCAATGGCAATATGAATTTCGCTAACGCGCTGTGTTCGCGCACACCGGTTGGACACAATGACGGCTTTGCGCGTATAAATTCGAGCGATCGGCGGGCGCGATATATTTATGTTCCATTATTAATGATGATTAACGACGATGCCGGCCGTGGCGCCGGTGCGCGCGACAAACAACTGCGACGCATCCGCACAGAGAAATTGCATCGCGCCGTCGAGGACAGTGCGCCAAAATGCCCCGGGGAGCGATAGTGTTTGGAACCGTATGCGAAGGCAGTTTCAACCGGGTCCGACGCTTTGATAGTAAATTTAATTAAAATCACATTTAATTATCTCCACGCAAATCGCAGCAAGAAACTGCGCGCAATTATGATAATGACGTTGGAAATTAATTATAATTCAAATGTTTTTTGATATTTCTCTGGTGATACGCCCAATAATAGAATTTATGTATGATGCAAATTAGTATGCCGATTCTACTTCACGGGTTTAGGTTATTTTACAATGCATAGAGATGAAAGAAAAAACAGTGAAGCAAATAGATTGTAAAGGGTGGAGTAATAAGTAATGAGCGTAGTTTTCTGTATTAAAAATTCGACTGATCCTCATCAAATAAAACAACAAGAATTTAATAAATTATGTTTTCTCCGACAACAATCGACCAGTTTGTCGATTGTGCCCCTTTATCAAAAATTTGCTGGCCCAGGTTGGAAATTCGTCGAAATTTTAACCCGTTCATGACATATTAACGAAGGGTTCGAAAGAAGTTGCTTTAGGTAATTAATAAACTTTCTATGGTTTCTAATGAGCACTCATGCAATAATCACACGAGCCCTATAAGACTTTACAACTTCCATGAAATTATTATATTATTCTATTACCACATTACCAAAACCACATTAACCATATTTCATATTAGCATGTTGTCTCGTACACAGATGCTTTGTACCCCAGTAGTTCTATTTGACAATTTGGCGTCTGCAAACCGTCCAAGCGTAAGTAGAATCGTTGGTCGAATTTGACTAAATTACTATTTGTTGTGCACATAATTAATTCATTGTTACTGCCCCAGAAGCGGCATCTGGTTCTAAGCGCCCTATTAAAATGCACCGCTCATACGAATCCCGAGTTTATTGTGTAAACAAGCGCGACCAAAACGATGTTTGACATGAACACGCACCGGTTAATATTAACCGCACGACCCATGACTATTATTCGATTGCAGAATACGCGCACTGATAACAAATGTTATGCGTATTTCTCGATAATCCGCATTTTTACGCACTAGATTAATCGCATGTTCGATCCGCTTCCACCTTTCACCTTTTGTCAACGTCAGACGTGTCAAATCTAATTTATTGGTAAACAAATCGCTCGTGTTTGCACGGCTAAGTATGTTAGCTGAAATTACGATTTGTGTACCGCCAAATTTTAGCCGGCTGAAACTCTCAAATACTTGCCGTGCTGCGCTGGACCCACCTGGAGTAAGCGTATTAAAAGATTAATGCGCGCTCATGTTAGAGTCCCGTTATGACTTGTTAAACAACGCCAGCAAATGCCTTTTACAATTTACCCTTTGTTTGCGGGGATTCAGAGTATGTGCCTTCATGTGCACAGGTGTGTGTCTATAACCCAGTCTATGATGCACCCCTTTTTAATTAATGACGTATGCGTTCGAGCTCGTGCATCAAAGGATCACAATAATAATCAAGATAAAACTGAAATGAAATTTCCCATGGTGAAAACAAAATTCATTCTTCGAGGCGTTACGCGCTGTATGGCAGAAGATAAAGCGTCAATTATTAAAATGCTACCTAAATAATTAAGATGGTAATTAATAATACAATGTTCGTTAAAACTTTCGCCGTGGCGCGCATGTACACAACGCGAGCTTTTGTAGAGATGAACCGCAAAGTTTCAGCGGTGGCGAGAAGGCGCTCGACTTAATTAAAATCACACGGCAAAAAGTCAAACTTGATCGGTCGACGAGCACGTAAAAAATTAATAGGAATATAATGCGCGGCAACGTCAACAGCAGCGTTGAAGAATATTTAATACCGAAAGCATTAACTAATATAGAAAAATACGCGCCCAAATCTTCTTAAAATCGTCGGTAAAATATAAACGTAAAAAATGCACAAATTATTATAAAAATAAATTGAAAATAACATTACGTAAATATGACGTTGTCCATAAACAATGTCATTGAATATATGAAAAAAACATAGTAAATTGTGCATTTCGTTTGAATTTGAAACCAAACAAAAAGAGAGGATAATTGAATCAAATGTGGGCACGCTCATCAATAGCAACAAACGCAATAAATCAAAAGCCTTTAACTGGCAATAACCGAAATTGGGTTGACACGAAACGCGGATGCGCCCGCAGGAAAACGGAAACTGACTCAATGGTCTCGTCTGGCATCGTCGGCGATTCGATCGCATTATATGAATAAAAGTTTATCCTTATCGTTCCGTGCTTTCTTTGTGCTCCTCTTGCACGGCAAGCACAGTACATGTGCGGATCTAGTCATTTTATCAATTTTGATTTTCGTTCGGCTCGGACGTCGCTTTAGTGACGACTGATCGAATCATCGAATGATCAAATCAAGGAGATGCCACTTTTACTCGGAATCACATTAATGTATATATACTCGTATAAAATTCCCCTTTGGTGAATTTTCAGCAAAAAGCATTTTACTGTTTAATAAATTCTCTTGTTGACATTTAAGGTTAAAAATAAAATATGTCGATTTTTTTAGTTCGCGACGAAAACAAAATGCACTGTAATATGCAATTTCGTGTAATTAAAAGTACATAAAAATGCGAAATAAAAAATGAAATAATTTTGTAATATAACTCTGCGTTTTAGCGAGTAACACAAAAGGTCAGTCAGAAAGCTGGCCCCGATGCCAACGCAACTCCGGAGTAATATAGATGACACGGCGCAAAGAGCGCCAAAACAAAGAAGGTGGTGCAGAGCAGAAGGCAAGCGCGCAAAACAGAACGCTGGAAAAGGTGCAACTAAAGGTGGGTCTGCACGTCGGGCACGATGCCAACGGTCCGAGCAGACCCGACCAATGTGACCAACAGCGGTCACAACTTACATTCGGTTGCGAAATCCGGACAACAGAATAAAACCCATACAGGCCAAGAACACAAGACTCAGCAAAATAAGGATAATCAACTATAGGGTAGTTTTGATTATTTGACGATTTATACTTTTAGTCCTTCGGGTTATTAATATTGGTAATAACGCGTATAATTTATATGATTGTCCAATTAAAAAAAAGGGTAATTTTCGTAAACGATCAGTGTTAGAATAGGTATTTTATTGCTGACATCGAACAGTGCACCCACCGAAAGCTCGGAGGGTAAAGTACATTTAGAAACGGGACACATCTAGGTGGCGTGTTTTATCCTCTTTCAACCCCAGAGTGGAGGACCGCACCAAAAGAAGACGACCCGTCAAAAACAAGGAAAAATAGCCGCGCAGAAAGTGAAATTCCCGTGCCGGTCGTCGCTACGCCTCGCAACGGGGGCAAATGAACATCGCTAAATTAGGATTGCCGTCCATTTCAACCCCTGCTAAATTTCATCTCCCATATACTCTCCACGTAAAACGTAAAACGCATCAAACTGACAAAGTTAAAATCTCACTAGAAGAATACTGCACAGTGATAGAAAATCTACCAACTTGCATTAATTAAAAAGTTAATCAAATAAATGATAAAAAATATAAATAAAAACAGCAAAGTAATTAAGGTTAATAGTAGAAGGTGGAAGACGTGAATGATGTAGATGCTTGATTCAAGAGATTGCGCGACATCAGGCAGATTGCGAGTGGCATTTTCAGCGGCAGCGACAGCAAATGCCGGCGGTGAAGGCGCCGGGATACCGACGGTCACTAATGCACTGTTTCAATTAATTACAGACGACGCTTTCGGTTTTTCACTTAAGCCAACCAGCCGGACGAGAAAGAGAAAAATACCGCGTCGAGTCCATTCATTTCGCAGCAACTATCGCGCTCGCTGGAAAGTAAAAGTCGTTAAAATAAAACAAAAACGACACTTTATGAAAACTTTTCACCACGTTTGCTTATAAATACAACAAAGGGGCATAATTAAAGTTAAAAATAAATTAAATTTATCGCACTTCGTTCATAATTAATTGCAATCGTCAATGGGACCACAATTCAAACTGAAAGCTCAAAGACATTTGAAAGAAGCGCTAAGTATAAGCCTGTGAAAATTAAAGCAAAAACAATAAACCTATTCATGATTGCAATCGCGGTCCACGCGCCCGAATATGAATTGCCCTAATCAACGTGCAACAAGGCGCCCCTTAGACGAGCCGAATAAATACAGGCAGATAGCAGACGAGTCAAAGTCGAGCAAAACAAATATAAATATGCCGCGCCTCTGGGCGAAATTAATGAAGGAGAACTAATTGCAAGAACACAAAAACCAAAACGAATGCGGAAAAGATCTAAAGCAAGAAGCAACAGAACAGTGAGTGACGCTAGAGCCAGCAAACAAAACGTAAGAGTGGCTAACTCATTAGACGCTAATAATGCATCAATATTAATAGTTAGTAATATATTGTGATGATTAATCTGTGAGTAGAAATCCAATAACAGTTTAGCCTCAGTAAGCTGTAGCA
>JAODGE020022807.1:0-10549 GCA_027574965.2 Ecitophya simulans
GCCGGCGTCAGGGGGGGCGGAGGTGCGCGGGCGGGGGCGAGGGGGGTGGGCGGGCGGGGGCGGGGGGGGGGGCCAGTTACAAAAGAGACTCCTATCCCATCACTGCTTGCGTAAGTGCTGTTCTTAGGGGAAAGGTGGAGGTTCCATCGGAATTAATATTCAATTGCATGCAGCACGTCTACGTAAGCAGCACCACAAGGCACGGAGTGAGGGGGACAATCGGCAGAGAGGGGGTGAGGAGAGAGGGGTGCTCTAGAGTACGCCGAAAGAGTGACGCAAAAGTCGCTCACTAGGATGAGAAGGAATAAACGTGTCACTATACAACAGCAGAAAATAAAATAAGCAGCAGAGCATACACATGTCAGAACAGACAGAAGGATGAAATGCTCGTAAAGCGAATCACTACTCTGCAACCTCCACTTCATCATCTCTGTCGTCGCTAATAACACACTCGTTATGACCAACAACAGCAGCATCGTCGTCGATAACGACAGTCACATTATCGATCTGTGCTTCACAAAGCGCACTGGCTTCCTTTGATCCCTGCACTTCCGTTGGCTCCGTCGTACCTGCGGTCGGAGTGGGAGGGCAAAGCAGGGATGCCAGCTTCTCAGCGAGGTAGGTGGCGTCAACAACAGAACTAGCGAGGCCGCTGATCTGCGACTCCGTGTTGTTCAGAAAGAAGTACACCTCTCGGTCCCCCATTCGGTCTCTATCTGCCTGCACGAAGTTCGCCACCCGCTCTGCCCAGAGCCCCATCCGCTCCGGACCATAGTCGCCTACATTCTTGCCGAGAGCACCGTGCAGACGAACATACATGAAGTCGGTTCCGGTGTCGACGTGCGTTGCGAAAGATAGGTCGTCACTGTGGTGCGCGACCACCAGCGACCACCCGAGAGTGCGTAGAAGAGCAAAAGCGTCGTGGTGGAGCCAGGAGCGGTGGCGAAACTCCACCGCGATGCGGATGCGCTTCTGCGTGCGTATAACTTCATTGCCAAATGGGCTACTTGAACTGGGCACCGTCTCTTTGAATGCGATGAGGTCGTGAGGCAGTGCGGCCGCTAGGGCGGTCATGCGCCGCATGTTCTCTTGGGTGCGCTGGAAGGAAGGAGGGAGCTGCAGTAGCACAGGGCCCAGGTGGGGGCCAAGCGCGCGACAGCACTCATTGAAGTAGGTGTGCACGTGCGCCATCGTGTCCGCGTCCAGGGCGAGACAGCGCTCGTGTGTCAGATACTTGTTCGCCTTCACGGTGAAGAGGAAGCGCAGCGGGTCGACCTTGTAGAGCGGCGTGGTGTCCCCGCCCGTGCTGTGTTTTGTCGGTGTGGGGCCACCGCCGCCACCGCTGACTATACCCACCCACGATTCCCACGTCGCGGCGGAGTCCAGCCTGTGGTAGGGGTAGCAGTGCTCCAGTGTGCTAAACTTGCGACGGTACTGTTGGAGGAGGGCGCGCATGGACCTGTCCCTCGACGAGGGGACGCCGTTGAGCGAACTGACACCGATACGGATGTGAGGGAACCCTGGGACGGAGACCCGGAGAGGGTTTTTCAGAACATTGCCCCAGCCGTAGCCCCCCCGCAGGGAAGCGTAGGGGGAGTGGGCAATCGTCACCTCCTTTCCTCTTGCGCCATCCCGCTCCACTACGCGCTGCATGTTGCTGGCCAGTGTGATGACAGGGTGCTGCGGCGCAGCCTCTGTGCCCATCACTGCCTTCTCATGAGGACCCTCCCGTGGCCGTTTCATCCGACGACCGCGTGGGAGAAGTCCACGACACTGCTGCCAGTGTTAGTACGTCTATCTATATGTACGTCTCGCTCTATATAAATATGCAGTAGGATGCTGTTAATGCGCTTTTCCCTTGTGCCGATAAGAATGAGAAGGTAGGCCCAAGTCAGCTATGATCGTCTCTGGGAGTGAGTGCGCAATATACGCACAACATACTCACAAAATGCCAGTCCGTGTGGCTGAGAAGAAAAAAATAATAATCTTTGCGATGGGGCCTGCCGAGAGTGCCGCCTAGGCATCATGATCCCTCTCTCCATTACTTGTCCCATTCTCACTCACATACACACATGCCCCCCCCCCCGACACTGACAAGTCACTTATAACAACAACGACAAAAAAGGAATGCGCGGATTGCCTACAACGCCAACGTTAGCCGCCACTCCTTTTTCACTTAACATCCATTGGCACTGCTAGTGCCTATCTTTTAAACCATAAAGTATGCCGGACATATACTTAACGCACACACACGCACCTGATTTCGCTACGAGTAGGCAGGAACAATCTGAAAGAATCATACATGTCGCTTACTCCTGCAGACACAAACATACATGCACACACTCAGATACACACACGAGTCGAGAGATTGAGAAACCCAGCAAAATGCGAGTTTAGCAATATCTGTGATGCTATGCCTTGCAAGTAGTCTCCGCTACTGTGGACATACCCAATATGGAGAGAGAAAAAAGAAAGACAAAAAGATGGAGGGTCATGACTCGTCTAGCAAGTAGGCAGACTACGATTCACAAACAGCGCGGAGTACAACAGACACATTTGCTCTCCCAGAATTAAAAAAAAACATAACATATATGTGGCCACAGCGCGTGCATATATATATATATATATTCCTTTTCCGAATGGGAAGCGTATCACAGATGCTCACGTACGTTCACACACACATATATGTATATACGCAGTAGCTACTACACAAACTGGGTAGGGGGGGGGGAGGTGGGTACTGTCAGTCGGTTGGAATTTGGAACTAGCAAGCGAAGCATCGGAGCACCACTTTGCAGGGAAATAGAGAAGAGAGAAGAACCAAAAAAAACATATTTACTGATGCGCTCGCCCAAAAGGTGAACGGGAGCCAGCAGATGCGCTGCGCAATCACTCGAACTTGTATATACGTGTATAAATAAATGTATACATGTACAATTCGACCTGGCAAACGCTCGCAAGCTACTGTCCCCCCCCTTTTTCTAAGTAGTGCTGCTTTCGTTGTTACTGGCTAGCGCGCACACCACACACACACATATACGTAGCCCTCACCTCCCCCCCCCCTCCAGACCGCCGCTTCGCGCCTGTGCCTACATAAAGTCCTTGGGTGGCACTGGGGGCCCATGGCGCAGCGTCACTGCCTCCGCTGTGTCAGATCCCTCCTCCCCCTCCCCCTCCTCCGCCTCCGTCTTGGTGTAGGAGTACTGCACCACACTCGGCCTGCCAGTGTGGTCGAGGAGGAGTATGGCCCCCATGTTGCCCAGTCCACAATAGTTTGGTGCGGAGAAGAGGGTGAGAAGTCGGTGGTTGTGCGTCCACTGGTACCCCGTGTTGACACACTGGTGCGCGCGCACGATGAAGCGGGCGTGGCTCTGCTGAAGAAAGGCACAGGTGGCGTCCTCTCCGAATACATGACCAGTGCCTCTGTTGCTGAATGTAAACCCAATGGGTGGGCCATTGTACACGGGCGGAGCAGTGTTGTAGTCGATAGGGCGGGGGCCAGACTCAAAGCCGATCGCGTTCTCCGGAAATTTTGATGAGAGCAGTGGGGACCCTGCCTCATCATCTAACGTGGAGAATGCGGCGTCGTAAGTGGTGTCGGCGAGCGGGTCTGACCAGGTGAGATCCGCCAGCGCGCCACCATCGATATCCTTGTGCCGTTTAACCGCCACAATACCGTCAATGCTGTTCTCTATGTATGGGGAGAGGCCACCGTGCATCGCGCACACACGTAACACAGGGCGCCCCACGGCATTGGTCGTGTTGTCGAGGTGTTCATAGAGGGCAGCGGAGAGAGGTAGCCACATAAAGGCCTCATTGGCCGCCACCCAAAAGGGGTGCTGGGACATGTTCCACTCCATGTCGTCGCTCGCCTCCAACCCGGAGGCGCTAGCCTCCTGCGGAAGGGCTGGTGCTTCATCCGTGAGCGGGTCCGTTGTTGCGGGGTCTGTGTCACAGCCTTGGGCGGCCAGTAGCGCAGCCGACGTCGTGACCTGGTCGTTGACAATTGGATAGGCAGCATGGCACTCTTCCAAGAATCCGTAATGCTGGTTTGTCAAGGAGGACTCATGGTTGCCGCGGAGGAGTGAGACGGTGCTAGGGGAAAGCAGCTTCGCTACAAAGAGCAGACACATGCACTGTAAGCTGCTGGGGCCACGGTCCACGTAGTCGCCGAGAAACAGGTAATTTACCACCGTACGATCAGGGGTCGCCTGCTCCTTCAGCAAGTGCTCTGGGACTAAAGGGCCACCGGCTGGTAGGATGTGCTCGAGCACATCGTTGATCTGGCCGTGGATATCCCCCACCACGACACAGGGCAGCTGGATAGAGAGCACGTTGGGCTCCGTACGAAGCAGCGCTGTGGTGCGCTGAATAATTTCGTTCATCTCTTCGGCGCGCGGCAGATAGGCACCACCCTTCAGGAGCTTTTGGTACACCAGTGCAAGGTCGAGGTCAGGGCACCGCCCCATCTCGGCGGCCTCGGGGACGTGGGGTTCTTGGATGTCGGCAGGCTCCTGCCTATTGTAGTTACCGAGGGCCGTGAGGAAGCCTGTCTGGCAGGACAGCTGCTCGTCCTCCAGCTCCTGATCAATAACACAGCAAAAGCGATAAAGGGCGAGTGCGTGGCGGGCACGCAGTGGCGATGCCTCCTCAGCAACACGCTGCACTAGTTCTAGCGCCCCGTGTGATTGGTCGAGTCCGACAGATTGAATCACCTCCATCGTTACTGTCGTGGTGGATGACAAGAGGCGATGACATAGCTCCTTTAGGTGCCGCATGACTCGTCTCTTTTCAATGATGTTCTCGTAGTGCGAAATAACCGTATTAAGCTCATTGAAAAAGGAGGTGATCTCAGCAACGGAGAGATCTTGCATATCCTCGGTCAGGTGCATCTGCGATATATATCGCGACCCACCATAGTCTGCATCTAGTGGTGGGGGAAGTGTCTTTGAGGAGATCTGGGCGCTGAGATTTTCTACATTCGCCTTCCTTTCCCCTTTGGACTTCTTTCCCTCCTTTCCCTCCCTGGCCCTCTTCTCCTCCTTGGCCTTCTTCTCTCTTTCCCTCTTCTCCTCACTGGCCTTCTCCTTCTCCTCCTTCGTCCTCTTATCCTTCTTGCCGAAGCCAAAGAAGCCCATTCTCTCTGTCCTTCCCAGTCCCAGTGATCTAAAAATAAAATTAAAAATAGGGGTTATATATATCTATATACCCAAGCCCTAGGATGCGCGCAACACCACTGCACGCGCTCTGTAAATGTGGTGTAAAGACGATTGGGGGTGAGGTGAGGTGAGAGGAGGGGGGGGGGGCACTTGGAGTAAGCGCTGTACACCCCACCCTAGACTGCCCCGCAGTGACCACTGTAGTGTAGGCAAAGTGTTTACACTGGCTACAGAGAGCAAGCATAAGAGAGAAAGAGAGAACGCATGGGGCAGAGAGCGAGCGTGTGTATGAGCTAGCAATAGTAAAGCACGGCGGGTGAGTTAATTGAACGAGGGCTCCAAAGGCCCCTCCCCCTCCTCTCTTCTCACTTCCGCCATCCCTCTACTTACGCCCAAACGAGGGTTGGGGGAGGGGGAGAGAGGAGAGAATAGTCATCGGCACACATGCATAGAGCACACATCAGAAAAGAAGAAACTCAATGAGAACACGCATACAGTACGAGCGACAATTGCTTCACGCAGGCACACTTATGCGTTCTTCTTTTCAAGTGCCTTCGCCTGCTCGGTAGCGGTGTCCGTGGCACTTGGCGGTGGCGCAGTGACAGAGCATGGCTTCTCCTGAGGGTCATCGTTGCCAAGGAAAACGATTGCCACCGCTATCGCAAGTAATGCGGATAGCACCAGTGCTGAGGACGTTACGCTGGGTGGGTACGTCTGGAAGCCGTGCCGAATAACGCCAAAGATAGCCAACCGTACCAGGCGAGGCAGCTTGGTAAAGGCCAACACGAAAGGAATGCTGTGGAAAAACCATGAAAGGAACTGGTAATGCAGTGAGCGGGATAGCGCTACACCAATCAAGTTAGACTCGAACAATGTAAGAGCAATTGAAACCGTCACTGCTGCTTCCGGCGGCATCGCTGTCTCGTACCCGCCACGTCCTAGGCGATGGGCGACGACCTGAGCGACTGTGAAGTTGCGCTTTGACCAGCGAAGACGCCATGCCAGTAGCCAGCAGACTATCGTCGCCACGAGGAGGCCGCATCCCAGCTCTGGGCGCACGAACACCTCCTCGGGCAGCCACTTGTAGTTGACCGTCCACTCATGCAAAAAGATGCGACCGAGCTCGAAGCTCTTGCCAAGATAGGACGCCGGGCTGTGCAACAGGAAAGGGCCCCCCACTACCAGCTGCCACCACGCACAGATCGAGAGACAGCTCAGCACGGTTGTGGGAGGAACAGAGCGCACGAGCACATAGAACAGCCCAGGGGAAAAAAGAAGGACGTTCATCTTGATCGACACAGCAATACTAAAAACAAGGCAGCCCAGCTTCCACCGCCGGTGCTCCGCGAGCAGCAGCACCGCACCAAAGAGAAAGAACATCGCCCAGCAATCGTTAAACAGACGTAGCACAAAGATGCTGCGGATGCGCTTGGACAGAAACAAAGGGAGCACACCCCGCCACCCAATGTTAGCGCGCCTGTACAGGTGCAGCACAATTGCACAGATGCCAATGTACAGGGTGAGGTAGATGAACTGCGCCAGGAAGATGTCGTAGCCACGTCTCGTTATAAAGTAAAGCGCGCTGTATAGCCACACGAAGCCACCAGGATAAACCAGAGGTCCAGTGCCGCCCTTCAGCTTTGCATAGTCCAGCTCGCCGCCCAGCACCCCCTCCACCTCCTCCATGTACGCCCGCCAGTCAATCTCGGTGTATGGGATGAAGAGGATCACCGCGCCCATTAGGCAGGTCTCTAGCGCCAGAAGGAGACTGTGGCCATTGAGATTCCAATTCGCCATGATTAAATACGAATAGTTCAAGTGCGTATGGTAAATATGATTGCTAACGTGAATATGTATGCGTGTATATGCTTATTTGTACACCCACACTGGTGGGAACATGTTATTGTGATATCGGGAGAGATATAGAGGGAAAAACAGAGCTCGCGTGCGTGTGAGTGTGTGTAAAGGATAATAGGCCAGCAACGAAGAAGCACAGGATGGGGAAGGGGCATCACAGCACCAAAAAGTAATTTAAAAAACAACAACACCATAAGTCGCTTCCACGCGTGCCAATATGCTCGCTGACAGAAGAGGCACATCCTTACAGTGAACCCCTCACTCTTCACATTCAGTACTTGTGCGTGATTCTTGTGATTAGGAGTTTGGCTGGATGGACACCATCTCATGTAACCCCCCTCTCTCTATGGTTGTGATAGGGCAAAAAAAGGGAAATCAGTAATAAAGGCAGAACAAACAACGTAGTAGGCACTGCCCGTACACAGGCGCGCGCTGATGAATGTCCTTTTGCCGAAAACTCTATAATATGGCCAACCACCCCCGGCGGACACGCACCTGCAAACTCATCGGAGCTGCGGCCCCATATGTTCCTCTAATTCGGCCTCGGTGGTGGCAGCTTGCAGCAAGGCGTTGGAGCGCTGCTCGTAGCTCAGTGCAGTGGAGGATGGACGGAACACTCTCCAGAAGCGAATTGTGCTGTCGTCCCCGGCGGCAGCCGACGCCACACACCCATCGTACGACGAGTGCTGGAAGGGAGCGGACATGTGCAAAGGGCGTGAGCGGTGCCCGGGCAACGAGTACTGCGCCTGCAGTGACAAAGGGCGGCTATCGCTCTCGTGATTGCCACATGCAGCGCTGGCGCGTGGGACGCCCTGCAGCACCGCCTCACACCAGTGCTTGCCGTGGTGCCGCATTGCCTTCTTCCATACCATCAGCATGTAGGGCTCTGCGGCTCTCCCCTGGACGGCCTCCCCCCTCAGGGCCGCGCTGTGGGGCGATGTGTGCAGGTCCGCCTCTGCAAAGTCCGGTGCGGCGGCAGCGGTATCTCTCCCTGGCCAAGAGGGGAACGCGGCGATGGTGGTGGTGGTGGTGAACGAGGCTAAAGGGTCGGTGATCAGACCAGTGGCCGGCTCCCGTGCATGGGCAGCGTACGGCCAGAGGGGCTGCCGAGCGTGCCCGGGGGTGCCGTCGTGGCCAGTCACCATGTGGCCACCCTCAGGCGAGTAGACCACCTGCGTGACACGCCCGCTAGTGTGCCCGCTCCACAGCAGCGCAGGCGAGTTGGAGGAGATGTCGTAGAGGCGCAGCTCCCCCTGCCCCGCCTCGGAGCCGACAGCCAGCTCGTAAGGATTGCTTGGGTGGAAGGCGAGTGCCTTGATGGTGCTGGTAGACGAGCCAGCGTGCAGCATCATCAGCGGTCTCCTCGGGTTGCTCAATGCCCACACAGACACCACACCCCTGTCCGTCCCGGTGGCCACCAACGAGCCATTAGCGTTCCAAGACACACTGCACAAGCGGGGATTGTCGTCAAGGAATGAGGTAAAGGTGCTGAGCTCCTGCTCAGCCGCCCCCCCGCCACCCCCACCCTCTGTGCACGGCGCGCGCTGCCACGCCGGTGGGATATCTGATCCGAAGTGGAGACTGGGCTGCCGGTCTCGCGCGTCCAGAGCAAGGAGCCCGCGCGCCGCAGTGCCCACCGCTGCCAGTGACGGATGCATGCTGGAGGTCGCAGCGCAGCCCACACTAGAGAGCGCTGAGCGGAGCCCGGCCAGTGCATGGCGTGTGGAGACGCCGGCAGGCGGCACGGCAGTGGCGGGGGCCAACTGCGCTGACAGTGCCGCCAGCGCCCGCTCTGCTGGAGGCTCCGGCATCGCGAAGGTCAGCATCGGTGCCAGTGCGCCGTCCTCGCGGCATGTGTATAGCTCGACGCCACCGTTGGAGAGCCCAACGAAGCAGGCTGCATCATCAAAACGCGTCATCGCTACCGCAGATGGATACCTGTGGTTGGGATCCCGTGGCGCTGTGGTGGGTCCACTGACGCGCGCGGTGAAGGAGCGTGTGCCGGGGCGCTCGGGGTGGAACAAGAGCAGATCATCACGCAGCGCCAGAGCAACGTACTCCCTCCCCCACGACACACACGACGTGTAGTAGTCTTCCTGCATCCCAGTGGCCCGCAGCACCCGGTAAGGGGAGGTGAGGCGCGTCGGCAACCAGGACACCGGCCCAGCACCCGCGTTGCCGGTGTGCACCTCACGTGCCACGTTGGTAGCGGCACTGCAGCCGAACGGGAGTGAGCAGTCCAGAGCGCAATGGCGGTGGTAGCCTGACGTGCTGAGCATCAACCGATCCATGGGGTAGTGCGCGCCACTGTGGCTACTCGCACTGCTATACGGCATGAGGAAGGGGGAACGCTCTAAGAGCCTTGTCAGCGTAGTCCACCAATGAGGGCTGCGCTGTGGAACACGAAGCCCACTATATATATATATATATATATATATATATATATATATAGGTGTGCGTCTTTCACCACCCTGTCACGTCACACCTTCGCACAACAGCCATTCACAACAACAAAAGAGTGGAGGTCAGCGAAAAGAGAGAGAGTGACATCACAGAAGCAGCAAACGGGAACTTGGCAGTGGCACAAACAAGAAAGCACTGATGGGCTCGTAATATATATATATATATATATATATATATATCACTCGATGTCAACGCCAAACCACATTGCGACGCACAGCCCACACCTTCAAAACCATCCCCACCTCACAAGTACCAGTTTCGTATTTCTGTGTCCATGCACATATATATATATATATATATATATATGCTCACAACCACAATAGCCAATTCTGTTAAGTGCTGTAAAGAGCAATAAGTGAAAATAAAATAACTCTGGGGGAGTACAACTGCGGCAACAATGGGTGCGGCTACACGGCCTCTCGCGCAGCGCCATTGCGTTCCATAGAGTTGTTCCACAAAAACCCGCCACTATCAGACTGTGAATAAAGAAATATGTTATATAAGTATTTAGGAATCCCTCACACACATACGAACGACACAGGAGAAAACAAAGCACATCGCTTCAAAGACATCTTTTACTGCAGAAGAATTAGAGCCCAGTAGATACGCTAAACACTAAACACACTACTGGGGTACCACAACTGTCACCCACACTCCCAACGCAACAATACACCAACCGCAAAAAAGGTAAATAAATAATAAGAACGCCACAACATCCGCCCTGCCCATATATATCCCCAATATCCGAGTTCACCCACCTACACGCCATAACGCACAATTCATACGCAAAACGACAAAAAACACACGTCAGCATGCATGACAGAACACAAACTACAGCCCATAGGATGCAGCGACCGTCTCTTCACGACATATCACGAAAGCACAAACACACCTGCCACAGAATACGGCAGTACACGCTATCAGCACATTTAGAAGCCCATGCCACCCATCCCGCCCATCCCACCCATCGGGGCAGCAGACTCCTCCTTGGGCAGGTCCACGATGGCAGCCTCGGCAGTCATCATCAGGCTGGCGACCGAGGTGGCGTCGCTAAGGGCCACACGCACAAC
>JAODGE020022808.1:0-11217 GCA_027574965.2 Ecitophya simulans
GCACGAGTTAAGAGGTCGCCATGGCGTTCGCCATCGAAGCGCGCCGGTTTCGTTGCTCGCGTTTCGAGTCGCTCAGATCCATGGCAATCGACTCCCATGTTCTACATCTGCTTTGATCATTCCGACTCGATGTTGCTCGGCTAGTTCGCACTACCTTAAGTACGTGGCTCGTCGTATCAACGCCTACAATTAGATCGACGGTCCACCGGTAACATTGGTAACTAAATGCGTATTTTAGAAATTATGACTGTGGTTCATCAGTTAGCTTCTAGTCTAGTCTATCTCTATCGCCTAGCACGGTATAGTCTAGTCTAGCTGGTTAATCGCTCCGAAACATCCGACGACGTGACGCTTAAGCTACGAACGCATTTAGAATTGGATATTATGGCCTCGCAAGAACGCGTCGATCTGCCCACCTTGGTATCCGGGCTGCGCCTGCGGCTGCAGGTAGTAGAACTGCTGCGGAGCCGTCTGCTGGGTCCTCGCCTTCTGCTGCTGGGCGTAGAGCTGCGCAGAGTTCTGGAACTGCAGTTCGGATTGCTGCTGTTGGTACAGGGCCTGGTTGTTCGTGACGGGGGTCGGTGCGGGCTTGCTCAGCTGGCGGTAGAGAGGGCTCTGGTGCTGGAGCTGCTGGGCGGTGAGGAGCGGCGAATGCGCCTGATGGACGTACGGCTGGATGCGGTGGCTGAGGCTGAAGTCGCCTTCGGTTTGCGGCAACGTTTGGTACAGCTGAGTCTTGTACTGGCCCGACGCCGGGTCGAACACCAATTCGGAGGAGTAGATCTGACCGCCGGGCGTTTGTTGCTTCACGTGCGACTTGGCCGGCGCGACCGGACGCGTCAGGGCGGTCGGCGTGGGCGCAACGATGTTGTTCTCTTGCTGGAACTTTTGGAATTCAGCGTCAAAATCGATGCTGCCAGATCCTCGCAGGGAGGAAGAAGCGGTCGGGCGAGGGGAGGCGATTTGTTTGGTGTAAAGCAGAGCCGGACGCGGGGTTACGGCAACTTGCAAAATCTGCGGCCTGTACGTGGTGGCCTCCTGTTCGTGGCGGGCGGTGGAAGCAATCACCGGTCGGGGAGTAATACTGAGAGGTGTCACGCTGTGTTTGTAAATGACAGAAGCAGGAGTGGTGGATTGCACGACCCTCTGGCGTTGGTAGACCGGGCTGGGCGCCTCTTCCTCGTATTGCGGACGGGAGAGGTAAACGGGACGAGAACGAATTGGCTAACAAAGTAAAAATCATTAATACAGTAGCAGCAACGCACGGAGCTAATGGTACCTGAGGTTGAGCTCTCAAAACCTGCTCTGGTTCCGGTTCTTCCTCCTCCTGTCCCTGGGCGTAGGTGTTCTGGAAGAGCGTGACTGGTTTAGGCGCGGCGGTAACGGGTCGGATCGGCCTGATGGGTCTGGTCGGATAGTTGGCTGGTCCGCTATCGGCTTCCGGACGTTCTTCCTCCGGCCTATCGACGTCATCCTCCTTGGGCGCGTTGGGGTCGCATGGGTTGCCACTCACGTAGGTAAATTCTCTCTTGTTACCGTCCGGATCGACATATCCGTACTTTCCGCGCACGACGCAGTCGGTGCCTCTGGTCTCCTCCTTGAAACTTCCGTCGGCGGCTTCGTATCCGAAGGTGAAGGATCCATCGTCGTTGACTTTATTGTAATTGCGGATAGTTTGAACCGGCGGCTGCTTGGACGACTCCTTCGTCTTGCTCGCAGGCTTTGGCGCCGGAGCACTTCGGGAAGGTATGTAAGCCTCTTGGGACCGACGCTCCGAGATCGCCGGTTGACCGTACAGACCGTTGTATTGATCGGCCGCGGAAATATATACGACGCGTTGTTCGCCGGCTTCCTGCGGTTCGGCAGCGTAGTATTGGACAGCTTCTTCTTCCTCTTCGGCAGGCACCGGACGGACTCGCACTCGGCGCGCTTCGGAGAGCGACAGCACCGCCAAACTGCAGACCAAAATCGGTAACCACTGCAACCACAAGAGAGAATCGATTAAATCAACGCCGCGCCGCAGAAAAAAACAAACAGAACCCAACCAAACATTATCGGTTTCCTTGGCACCTTTCCAATACTCAATGCGTTTCTCAAACGTTTCTCAATATTTAAATGACATTTTGAGCGAATTAGAGAATGCGCAATTGAAAACGGATTACGACTCTTGTGCCTATTTGCCTGTTGCAATCGCAAACCGTTTTATGCATCTATGTTTCGCCGATATCTCAATTTTTTTCCGTCAAATCACAATCAACATTTGCGCACAGGCTCCTTATTAAAATTCAAATTGTTTAGCGCTGCAACAATGTACCATTATGTCACATTGTGCATTATTGTGTGCAGTTATTCACCAGGAAATAATACACTTATTAAGAATTCAGAATGTAAGCGAAACGACGTGGAATATTACATGATAGACTGATATTCCCATATCAGCGTTCGTCACGATGAAAAACGCCGTCCAGGAAACAGAAACGCAGAAAACTAGGGGAATGAAGAAATGAAGAAATGAAGAAACAGTCAAGCAGAAAACTAGATCATATCGCATTTGTTAACCGACGCGTATATATACACAACATGATTGATTGATTACCGCATTGACTGCATCTGTGCGTGAGTTCTGCACAAAGAAAATCGACCAGTATTCAAGATGCCTCTGCAGCGCATAAACACTCAAGAGATAAACACTGTTTTGTAACGTTACATTACATCGTTATATACCAACTCACACCATAAATTTTTCCCTGCAACTATTGTTATGAGCGCCTGTTGACTGTAAACATGGCGAGTTTTTTCCGCTTTTACTTCAATTCGATAATGTCGATAAACTTTCAAGTGTGCGTCAAAAGTTCTCTTCGGCGTATTATTGTCGGTCGCAAAGTATATAGTGCAGATTGCACCATTTCAAAAATTATAACAATAGAATAACCTAGAAGTGAACGGGTTTCGAATGGCTTCGAACGTTTTGCTAGTGCATTCAATGCATTTAATGGTTCCGAACGGTTTGCTTTGATAGGCTTCACGTTGGTGTCCACATGTTTCGCCATTTCGCCGTTTCCTTCAGTTCGACAAGGATATTATTTCAAATAATAGGCCCTTTAGAGCAAAGCTATTAACGCAAAAGAAAGCGCCAACGTTTTTGCAAAGTGACTCGTGTGGGTTCAAACACGAATCAATTTTCAGTGAAAAAATGCGCTTTGTTATATTGCGCTGTTGCTATGAAGGTGTGACTGGTGCAAGTTTCCAGTAAATATACTGAAATGCACGGGAGTAGAAATGGACATGAAATGGAAATGAAATAACGGGGCTTTAATTAAGCGTGTGGAATGAAAGTTGCGTGAAGCTAAGCGCGCACTATATTTAGTAATATAATGACTACTTAATTCTATAATACAAATTAAATCAATGATGTATGTTATGATATTTAATCAGACAGTTGTTTCTAGAAATTAAATGCAGGAAATGCATTGCGCTTATTCATAGACATTATAACGACAACAGAAAGTGAAACGAAAAGTGCAATAAATGAAATTACTAATATTACGCTCAATAATTAACTGAAGTACAAGGAAAATACCTGAAATCGTGAGACCTCGGCAAGCGATTTACGCTTCACCTTCAATATTCATCTTGGCTTTCATGCATCGACGTTCTGTACCATCCAATTATTGTAACCCGACTCGACCAAATTAAAGGAACTAGCAATTTCGAACTGCACCCATACGTCAATATTTAACGGCGCATTAAATCATACAACCAAATTACACATTTTAGAGCTTCCTGGAATAAAATCGAACAAAACTTTCAGGCAATTTCGCGGTAATTAATTCCAACCTACACTCTTCGTGGTTCTTTTTGCGGAGAGGCTGCGGCAGAATTCGAATAAAATTTATTACTCACGACTGAATTCAATTCGACGCTTAAATTCCGCCTAACGAAGAAGTAAAGTTAAACTCTTGATTCTATCTGCGTACTTCATCGCTTTATTTCTTCATGCAGTGTTTTATTGTAGCATCTATAAGGTTATCTCGTCAATCTTAATATTTCCAGCGTTATCAGATGAATTTGATGTTACGTAATCTGTAATCAAATAATAGTTAACTTGCTAATTGGGGATTTACTCTCACTTCGAATGACGTGTCGCGTTGTAAGTCAGTAGAATGTTTTGCTGCAAATTAACTGAAGCAATTTTCTAATGTTACTCTTTAATTGCCAATAACACAAGTCAGTTTTGACGTGACTGTAAATTACGCCGCAGAATTTAAGAGTGCAATTAGGCGTTTGCCAACAGATAAAGATACTAACGATACAACAGTTGTACTAATTTATTTTAATTGCCTACAGCGCGTGTGCAGGCCATTTTAAGAGATCATTCATTTCTGGTGTCAGAAATGTATGAGAAATCTTCTCCGATTTAGCTGCTTTCAAGGCTAATCCGATTTGACTGTCGGAGTTACAACAAAGATCCCGTTTCACTTTTTATTCATGACCTTCGAAAATTAACAACACAATTGGTGGCGTGATATATTGCTTCTTGTGGATCATACTCGACGAAAAGAAACGAATAATCTCCGTCGTAACCTTCAAACGCCAAATCTTTCCGTTTTTTTTAAACTCGTGGATGTTTCCGCTGCTCATTAAAAAGTTTCGAGTAGTGCGGAACGTAAGTCTTATCAAGGATCAAGGTATCCTACACGCATCGTCGTTACAGCATTCTAAGAACTGTGTGCGAACTCACAACGCGCATGCGTTGAGTGAAGTCACAAATAGGACTATGCAAATGGACGCGCTAAAGCTCTATTGTTTCCCTCAAACTTATGCAAATTTAATTGCACATCGTTCGCAATCAGGCGATCTTAATTTCGACTTTTTCCCGACGTGCGCGTTCGACGAACACCTCATTTCTTCGTCTCACCTTGTTAAACCTTGTTAAAAGTAAATACTCGTGCCGACAAGAAAACGCTTCTTAACTATTTTCGCGCTCGACGAGTTCATACGCAGCTCAGTACTCACTTGCATACAATTTAAGCGTTGATAGGTGTGAATTTGCAAATGTTACGTGGCGTTGTGCAAACTTTGCGTCGTGTTGAGCAATGATTTTTTATTATAAATGTCTCCCTGATTTATTTCGATTGCGCCTTTTTGTGCGCACGCCTTTGTCGAGTGGCGAGATTACTTTTTGCACGCTCTTTTGTGTTATAATCGGTTATGCACTGTGTAATTTGTGTTTGCTTGTGCATGCATAATTGAGTCGTTAAAACGTAAGAATTTTAGAAATTAGTGCTGTAAAGAAGACATAAAACCATATAATATAATGTCTCATTTTTGGCCTATAATGTATAACATTCGATCGCTTCGTATTTTAGTATTTCGACCGATTTGAAAACATTACTTTTTGTGAAATGTGAAAATGCATTTTTAGCCTACAACTATGTTACCAACGTTTGCGGTGTTTTCGCCTTCCATTGAAAAATTTCGAGTAATAAAAAACGCAAATCCAACCAAAAGAACTACTAAATGTTGAATGTTTTATTGTGTTCAGTACTAAGTCATGACCGTTTTACGTTTGTCGTAATTCTACAATAAATAGAAATAAGAAAATCAAATAAAGCAAACTGATGTATTATCGTCCATGTTTTTAAAAATAAATTTAAAAATATATTTAAAAAAAAATTCAGAAAACAAATCAATTGTTCTTTCTTTATTCGAAAGTTGCCTCTTCAAACATAACAACAATTTACTTAATTATGTATTCTTCACTATCGCTGACAATCTTCTTTTTCGCCAGATTGTCGATGCCACTTTCCTAGAAATCAGCTGGGTTAGATACGAAGAAGTTGAGTTGAAGGTCCTCCTTATTGTTACAAGTCACTAATGTCTACAAATAAAGGGTAGTAGAGAAAAAACTACGTTTTCCAATAAAAGAGTACAATTTCTTTAAATTTTATGCAAATCGTGGTGATACAGAGTACTTAACCAAATAAATATTGAAGTTAAATTAATTAAAATTATGTCGGCGTATTTGAATATATAGATATTAAAAGTCAATGAGCTATTACAAATAAAATTATACCATCTCTTAATGTAGAAGATGAACTAATAGTCTCTATGAATATAAATCAAATTAATTTATAGCTCTACATGCTGCAATTAGAAAAGCGTCGTGGAAGCAAAAACAAACTGCTATAATAAATTACGATTAACTCCATTACAAATAATAAATTCGATTAATAATACCGATTAAAAATATCGTAATATCTCAAATAAAAAACAACAAGATATCAGTTGACATTAATGTTTCTTGCCCTGAAATTTCGTAACAATTTGCAACGAAAACTTAATTATCTCATTAAATCATAATTTACATTTGTTATTCTCCCTGAACCAATTACGCGAGTCATGGTAATCGGATACAGTAAATTCTGTACTTGTTTTCGTTCTCGTTTTCGTTCTTGTTTTCTTCCTCGCCTGACAGTTGAGGTTTCAGTAAACCTCTCCGCGACTCGACATCTGAACAAATTCATGCGCACGTTCGCGCCAAGAATGTTGCTAACGTACGTCGTGGTAACTTGCGATGGCCGTTGTTGTTCGCTCATTGTCAGCTGCATTCGCGCGATGATTAACTCGATTATTAACGGCAGGACGCAGCGATGGCGCAGAAAAGAAATCGTCGAAGGTCGTCCGCTGCGTGCAAAACAACAACACGCTGTTTTGTTGCTGCCACTCTTGATGCTGCTCAGGGCGGTAATGTAATAATGATATAACGTGCGACACGAAATGCAATATCGAGGCGTGGTCGTCCGAATGCCGCTAACTGGGACCCTAGCATTTGGGCGAAAATTACTCTCATCATCATCTCATCAAGGTTTTTGCTCGATATCATTTAAAACTCGTTAATTAAGACCGTAGGCTGCGAGTAATTGAGGGCCAGTTAAATTTTCGTGTGATCTAGATTTTCTGTCTAGAATACACTTATAATTGAGCATGTGGAAATACACGTAAAATTGATTCGATTTTAATTACATCAAACTTTCCTGTTCTGATGTAACTCTAAAAAATAGACGTCTGTACGTAATTCAACGTCAATAATTCAATATTTACACCGATTATTCACCGATTATTAAAAACTGCTGTCAATTAATGACAGTATATACCGAGAAACGTCCAAAGGTCAATTGTGAATAATACTCGATACTTCACAATAACAAAATTGTAAGTATTTGTAAGTATTCCTTTTAATTGATATTTCATGACATTGTAATAATTCACGACTTATTACTTCCCAACTTGAATTGATTTTATTAAATTATTAACAGGTGGTATTAAGGTCAATAATTGTCCAATTCACGAGTAATATTTAATAGCGAGCTATTAGAAAGATTAACAATCATCGTCAGAGCTTGTTGACTATTAAGCGATTCAAAGATAACCACAAATCTAAAGTGAATCAGGTCGTTCGAGTCAAAGACATGATGTAACTTAATGATGTTCTGAGTCTGTGAGCATTTCTTCACCTCGAATGCGTCTGAACATCACATAACTCGCGATCGCGGATTCTTCACACGAAGATACCCACCTGACTTCTTCACCTCGCATGGCGCTCGTAATCGACGCATTGCTTACGCGTGTAAATTATTATTTAATCTATTTTCACGTAATCGATCGTTATGCCGACGTAATAAACGGGATAGATAAGTCCCTCAGATCACGCAAAGTTGTCGATCGAATTTTATCATCTTCATGCTCCACTTTGATTAATCGTCTTGTGCAAGAGCCAAATATCATCATTCCAAAAAGGGAAATCGACGCTTGTCAATATTCTAATTTATGCAAACGTTTGGCAATTTGTGAGTTTCGAAAAATCTCGCACCTCATTAGATGAAAAAAAAAACGATGAAGAACGTTGGCTGTGTGTCATCATAAGCAGGAATTTAAAAATGTGTTTCACTTTCGATTTTTCAAACCTTCCAATGTTTCAAAACCGACGCAAATTTATAACGACCTAAACGAACATCCATTTACATTTGCTGTTTTATTGCGTCGTGAGTTCGAAAAGTCAAAAATTATTTCATCCGCCAGTCGACCCGATAAAAACGACTTCGAAACTGTGTTGCAAAGAAATGAATGACAAGTGAAATTGTGTAAAGTGTGGTGCAAAGTGTGGAAAGTTGTGTAAGATATTGTCAAATAAACGAAATAGCGAACAAAGCGTCGATTCTTTATTACGTTTGCATATTTGACATGTATCATTGAATTTTGCTACATTTATGTAAAAGCCTTGGGAAGATAAAAAGATAAAAAGTTGAATGAATGCTCAGTGCTTCATGACATTTATATGATTAGTGTGTAGACTCGTAATTATTGATTTGACTCAACCAGTCATTGTTAATTTGCAATGCCATTGTTCTAACACTCTACTCTTCGAACCGCCACGTTACTATAAAGACAACTTCAGTTCGTTTGTGTAATGTGATAGCGTGTAGGTCTCCTCATTCATGTATGTATGTAAGTATTTCTGCTTTTGACCCACCGCATGGTGCACAATCGACGAATAATCGAACTACTGACCTTTCCGTTTTGCAACCACAGAATCTTATTATGCAAGAGCTGTGGAGCAAAGCGCAGTGAGGCTTCAGATGAAGTGGATGTTCATACAACCAAACCGAACCAGTCAAAAACAAGAATTTATTGACATCTGGAAGTGTAAACAACCGCAAAAATAATGACCTAGAATGTTATTTATTTGGAAGTTTGACCAACCAAATAGAAACTCAAAACGTCATAAATTTCGCGTTTATGGAATCCTGCAGTGCGAGACTAATTTGTCAATAATTATTGCAGGTCGTCACCTAAACAACCTACACAAAAATTTAAAAGAATTATGGTACTTAGTTGTGTTTTTATTTTTGTGTGCACATAGGTCAAAATTAAAATAAACTTCCAGATGGTTGCGATTGCAAGCTTTCGTTGCTACGTCGCGATAGCTTAAATCAACAATTGAATTGCTCGAGTACTTGCACAGTTTCCTAGGAACTGATTTTCACGTGGTTTACCAATGAGTCACCAATAAATTTCTTTCATCGTACGAAGATTGTTGAGCTTGCTCGGTCTTTGTTCTCGTTGCTCTGTTTATTGAAAGCAGTGAGAATGCTCTACTCTCTGTCGTCGTCGATGCAAGCTTTTACTTGCTCGCATTTTACTTCCAAATCACTTCACTTACTTGTATTGTATTTACTCAAGCGTGGAATTACTTTGTTGCTCCGACGAACGCCCATCGCCCACCGCCAAGAGGCACAACCATCAACCATCGAGCAGAGCACATTTAGCCGAGCTACGTGCCGATTGTACATCAAGAGTGTCTTGACAGATATCAACCTAAACATCCGACTCCGAGACTGTTTCAGAGGTACGTTTAGATTTTGCTGAGTAATGAGTAATGAGTAATGGACTGGATGAAAGTAAAATGTTGTCGCAGTACCTAGTGATTATATGCATAGAATTATGAACCTGATTAGTCATAGCTATCGATTATGTATTAGAGTGCGTAGTCTAGAAGTGACTGAGTAAATGCACGCGGCGATTTCTTGCATATTCATAAAGGCGTGGCACGTTTTCCCTTTCGATAAATTCACGCAAACTCTTTCATCACGACAATGCAACTCGCAAGGAAAGCAAGTCGACAACGTGTCTCCATATTAAGCACATCACATTGTTGAAATATTTTAAAATTTAAAGCAGACTGGCAAACATTGGAGCGGCTTTCGTAAGGTTTCGCAATACGTATAAAACGGTGCAATATATCAAAATATTGAATTTGACCGCTGTGAGACCGAAACCAACATTTAGGGCACTTCAGGCTAATGATCGGAACTCGTCGTGAATTTATGCATCTGTTAAAGGTCTCAGCAGAGTTTGCGTCGTTGTCATGTTCGAAGTTGCGATGTGCCATAATTATATAAACTGTATTTATTTATTTTTTCCAGCTCCGGTGTGAAGTTGGCGATGGTACGCTTCTTCCACGTTTTTATTCAACATGAGAAATTCTTTAAATCTAAATTTATGAAATATGTTATAAAAATGTCGCAATATTTCAATATGATTTAATTGAATTTAACAATATTTTTTGCTTCCACATCACAAGTTGTCTTATTGCATTTAATTCTGCTCTTAAGTTTCAACTTATTCTGTGGAATCATTTTATTCACTATCGAATGGCATCTACGTTTGCAAATTATTGATACGCAAGTACCTATAAAATGCAAAATCTAATATTTGCCAATAAACAATAGTACAATTTTTGCCGAGCGTAAATTTAATTAAATCTGGCATCGACATAATTTGAATGGTCTTAGAAAACTTACAATTAGTTGAATCATATTAAGTTATTACGACATTACGACGCCCATTATTTGCATTGAACCTTATGAGCAAAATCTTAGATGGAAAAAACGGTCGCCCAATTCACACCGGCGTTGCAGAAAAAAAAAAACGGTCCGTATAAATAGAACACTTCGGAATATCAAGCAAAACAACGACGCAAACCCCATCTGACACCTTTGACAGGTTCATAAAAATTTACGACAAGTTCCGATCGCAAACTTCGCACTGAACTTTTAAATAAAATTAAGCCATAACTAGTGATAGTTCTATTAAATTCACATTACCTAGGTGTCCCCTATAAAAACGCATAAAATTCATACAAAACTTAAAAAATATCACAAAAATAATCCCTTCAATTAGCACAACATTCTTCACTGTTGCTATCGTTGCTCGTAGATAAGTTAGCACATATTACACAACTAAAAGTGTCACCGAATTCAACGCACTGTTAAGATCTTTACACGCGCCGAAGCTTTTTTCTATGTCCAAAACAATACGACCGGCGTACTCTTGAAGAACAAGAACGAATGCGAAGAGTGAAATCGCCAACGCAAAGAATTTAAACTTTAAACCTTCTTATGTAATGTTAATTTCCTTTCATTAGATGTTTGGATAAATAAATGTATAAAGAGTTACAAGAAGTTGTAAGTAGCAAGTAGCAAATTGCAAGTTCAGCTGCAGCAAAAATTATTCTTTTCAAATCAAAGCACTACAGAGTTACGTTCTTCTAAGATCCAAAGACTAAAAGCAAAAGGAAAAATATAGGATTGTTCCTTGCCTTCAGTACATACAATTAGATTAACAATATAATATAACCTGCAAATTCACTTGAAA
>JAODGE020022809.1:0-11687 GCA_027574965.2 Ecitophya simulans
CCTTCCTGCGCCTCAACTCGCCTTTAAGTGGTTTGTGCAGAAGGGCACAAACCTACCCACACCCACACACACCCGGGGCCCGGGTACGGGCACCCGGGCAGGTACACTCAAAAAGGGGCGGGGGAGGGGGGGGGGGGGAATATGGAGGAAGGGAGGGATGTATTGTCTGCGCGTAAGATCACTAACTGACCTTCGCAAAAAACAAACAAACAACAAAAAGAAGATGGACTCTCATGCGTCATCATAGGAAAGTAAGGGAAGGCAAAGGGAAAGATAATGAGAAGGGGAGATAGAAGGACATGGGATTTGAGTAGAGAGACGCCCAAACGAAAAGAAGAACAAAACATAAATATGATAGCAGGTACAGCTGCCCATCTCTCTGAGCCTATCAAGAGTAGAGGCGATTGGTTTCTTTATATATTTTTTCTCATTTACTGTGATCTTACCTGCTGTTCACCGATGCACCGAGAGACTGAGAAGCGGTTAAACAAAAAAGTAATAATAATGGAAGGTGCGATTCGCTTGCCAAAAGATACACGTACACCCACACAGATCATCTTTCCCCCCCATCCATCACAATAAGTGGGGAGTTCGCCTCCTTGTGTGTGACGCGGACCATTTGTGACTTCCTCTCACTCTCGCTGTTACGCTCACGGCATTTCTGGAGGTGGTGGGGGCCGTAACGCCTTGTCTTCATCCCTGATCTCTACCTTATAGGAGGACGCGTTCGTCTGGCCCTTCCAGTGATGATCCCCGGAGGTGGGCCCCATCTTCTGTTGGTGCAGGTGCTCCTTCCCGGGCTGCACATCGGTGAAGCTCTGGAATTGCATGCGCGACACCTCAGGATCATATACCTCCTCCATATACGTCTTCACATCTTGCCCAGTGTCCTTTGGGATTGACATGTTCTCAAACTCGTAGGTTCGGGTTCGTGTAAAGTCATGATGCTTGCCGAGAATATAGAGCGCGCGGCGGCACTCCTCAATACACTCATCGACAAGCAGCTTTTCTGTGATGTGGGACCGCCTGCGGAAACATATGCGGGCGTAGGCAATCATGCTTCGGCGGCGAACGCTCTTATAGTCCAGGAGCCCTTTGAGAATATTACGATACAGTAGCAACACAAGTGAGCGGTGCTCGGGGGTGGGACGAAACTCCCAGGATGCTAATTTTCGGTTGGGGTCGTTGGGATTGCGTGGCATGTTCATCTCATCAAACATCGCATCGTGCTCGGCCGCGCGCTGCTGCGCACGCGCCTCACGCTCGCGGGCGTCCTTCTGAATTTGGATGTCATAGGATACCGGGCTGCGGTTCGGGCCTGTCAGGTGCGACCCGCGGTTGACCAGTATGGAGTCGATGTCGTCGGTTGGGACGCTGGTCCCCGGAGCTTCCGCGGATCCTGGAAAGAAAGATGGTGCCCCGCCAGCCCGCCACCAAGGCAGTGCCGCTGCGCCGCCGCCGCTACTGGTGGGGTCGCCAGAGGAGGAGGCCGCGCCGCTCCCTCCCATCGCCTGCTGGCCCATGCCATCTGCCGCGTCGCGGAGAAACGTCTCGGCGTTGGTGGCACTGTTGACAGGCGTCTGCTGCGACTTCCCCCAAAAGGTCCAGCCCAGCAGTGGCCTTGTGTGCGCAAGAGCCCCACCACCACCACCACCGTGTCCTAAGAACACTGCGCAGCGGGTCAACATGTCCTCGGACACGGGTAACTCAGGTGCCTTTCCCTTTCTCTCTAATATAAAAATATAAGAGATGCCCTTATGATTGTGTGTATTGCGGGTGTGCCTTTTGCTCTTTTCGTAGCTCCCTTCTTCTTCGCCTGTGCGCTGGTGATACAAATCAGTAAGAACAAAATGTTGTGTCCCCCTCTTATGCAGCTACACAGCGTCAGATTTACCGACACACCTAATGCTGGCTATGTAGAAGAAGAGAGGGTGAAAGAGAAAGGTACGACCTGAAGCACCAGTATACGCATCAGCAGCCCCATCGCACACAGACACACACACATATGACAATGCCCAGGTGAAGGATTAGAGGCACGCTGCTTGCTTACTCATGAGCGTTACAGTACGTTCCCACATGGTGCGCCGCCCCCTCCTTTTCCTCGCCTTTTACGAGCGTCCATGCAAGCATTGACACTCTGGCATGTGTATCTGCGTGCGTATAGACAAGTGTAATTTCGTATGCACTTTCGTACGCATCGCACGTGGACTGACACGGAAGAACGTATACAGAAAAAAATATTTGCATCACACAACGCACACACACAAGCACAGAAGCTGAGGATTACAACACAGCGGCTACGCAGTCCTGATTGGGATCTGACGTTGCAGAGTCAAGCATATACACACGCACACACACAAGATTACTAAAAGAAAGAGAGAAGCACCGAGAGGGGGGAGGGTGATGGTGATGGTGATGGTGGTAGTAGACGTGAGTGCGCACGCAGAGGCTATAGATTGAACACATTGCTGAAGAAGGGTGAACTCACATCGAAACGAATGCCATTGTCATCAGACAAAAAGCACTGCATCACCATTGCCGCTGTCGGTCGCTTCGACGGGTCCACAGACAAGAGTGTCACCACAAAGCTGGCAAAGGCAAGTGTGTGGCCCCGTGCCAGCAGGTCATTCAGCACATCCGAAGAGAAGCGGGCTCGCGTGACCTCCTCTGACATGATCCGCGCCGTCCGCGACGTCAGCCGGGCAGTGGCAAGCGCGTATAGCACACAGCCAACACTCCAGACATCACTCGCTGGACAGGTCTGACCCTTCCAGCACTCCGGCGCCATGTATGGACGCGTGCCCCCGCCTCGGCTCTTCCGATGGTGCTGTTCCTCCGTCATCATCGCTAGCCCGAAGTCGGTGACCACGATTGGTACGACAGAGCCTGTCACGTGACCATCATCCATCGAGTGACCGCCACTCTGCTGCGCTTGTTGAGGTAAGGGGAGGGAGAGGGGCTGAGCCGGTGCCTTCGGCTGGGGTGCTGTGCCCGACGACGCTGCCGTGCTACTGCGAATGAGAATGTTCTCTGGCTTGAGGTCGCGGTGGATGACTGGGGGTGAGCGCTCGTGCAGGTGGCGCAGCACAGAGGCTAGTTGGTATGCGATGGAGAGGAGCTGCGGTTCTGATAGAGCGTTCCTGGAGGTGGGATCTTTGACCTCCTCGCCATCCTCTTCGTCCTTATCATCGTCGCGTCGCCGGGCCCGCTCGGCGCTCAGCGCAGCCTCGCGGCGCAGGACATACCGACACAAATCACCAGCCTCATGAAAGTCCATGACAATGCACATCACCCCCGTATCCCGCTTGCTGTCCTCGTCCACTACTTCGGCCTCAGCCGCCGTGGCGTTGGTGGTGGTGGTTGTCGTCGCCGTAGTCATGTCGGACGTGGTGGCCTCTGGGAATGGCGACTGTGAGGTCTTGATGATGGAGACGCTGCTGGTGCCAGTGCTGCGGGAAATGTCCGCTCCTATTGTCTTGACTCCATTATTCACCCGAGGTGGCAGTGCCGTGTCTGTGGTGGTGGTGGCCAGCGGTACCTGTGCTCTGTGTGGTGCATACGCGGCAGTTGGACCATTAGCGGAGACCTCCGCGCCACCGTTCGCCCTCGGAGCGGCTGCTCCTGGCGATGACGATGAGACAGGGGTGACAACTGCCATGCTATTGTATCGCATCTGTACTGCCGTGGTGGCCCCGGTGGCCATGCCAGAGGGTGCGTATGTGGCCCGGGCGGCGTATGGCGGTGGCACTGGTGATGATGGCTGAGTCACATGGGGGAAGGGGTGCGGTGGGAAGGTCGAGGGGGAGGTGCGCCCGCCACCGCTGTACTTGAAGTGAGCGAAGTTACGATAATAAGCCGACGCCGACGCCTCGCTCTCTGTCATCTCAATCACAGCATCGCTGTCGTCGCTGCTCGTGTGTTGTGTGCCGGTCGCACTGGGCTTACCATGATGCATTGTGGACTGCTGCCGCTGTTGCTGTTGGTACCACGTGGGGGGGTTAGGATATCGCTTGGTGACGAACGGAAGATTCAGACCAGATGCCTGCATCGCCATGGGCCCTTCGTCGTTGTAGCGCACCGCTACCATCGCTGCTGCACCTCCCCCCGTTGGCGGTGATGACGGCTTCGGCGGTACTGGCGCGCTGACCCGGTTAATGGGCTGGATCGGCTCCACATAGTCCTCGTCGGAGTCATCGGTTCTGCCGTGCGTGCCGTCCTTGACACCCGCGAAGGAGCTCTGGTTGCTGCAGCTGTGATGGGAGGGCATGACGGAGCTGCCTGGGTGGGTGGATGGAGCACACGGACGGGCGGCACTGCTGTGAGAGGGCATGGAGTTCGTGGACACCGACGATGTACTGGGTGACGTGGTGCTGCCAGCGTTGCTGCTGCGTCGCAGCTGCTGGAGGACCTGAAGGTGCACCTGCCGCTTGGAGACCTGCTCGTGAGAGGGCAAGCCGTTAGCAACAGTGGTGCCGACATTGCCCGAGTCGACGCTTCCAGTGGCAAGCAACACGGAGGATGGGGAGCGCTGCTGCTTAGGCCCGCCTCTGCGCGGGCGCACCATTCTGCGTCGTGCTTCTATCATCAGCTGCTCCGTGTCCGCCTCGCTGAGAAATACGGACACACCCTCGCCCTTCAACTCCGTGCCATCCCAGAGTGACGGCGCTCGCCAGGTACTACTGACGGCTCCTCCCGCTGCTGCTGGTGGTGTCGGTGCTGGTACAGACATCGCGGAAACCCGAGGCGTGAGTGGGGCCGTATCATTATTGTTAACGTGATTGTGAGTATTGTTGTTCATGTAATGCTGATGGTGCTGCTGCTGCTGTAGTGGTAGCGCCCCGGTTGGATAAACAGGTCGTGACGGCACTGCGTTGGTTGGTGGTAGCGTCAGCGGTGCTGGACTGTACGCCTGCTGATGGTTGGGTGCGTTGGTGGTGGTGGTCCGTGGGGCTGCGACACCACCCTGGCCCACACACCACCCCCCGCCAGCTGCGGCGCCCCTCATCTTATCTAGAGCTTTCACGCCAAAGTCGTAGTGCATGAACATATCCACAATTGAAATCACATTTGGATGCCCTTGCAGCGAGTACACAATCTCACACTCCCGCATCGCGGCCAGTCGCTCGCGATCGTCGCTGAGCGTTAGGTATTTCATCGCAAACTGCCTCCCGTCAGACTTGCGTTGCACCAGATACACTGAGGAGAATGCGCCATCACCAATACGTCGCAGTAGGTGGTAGCGGGATGTGCTCGTTGTGTGCAGCGCTGCTTCGTCCTTTGGGTTTCGCGGGTAGAATGCCGGGGTGGCGGGGGATTTGGAGGAGTTCGGATGGGGCGGAGGCTCGGTGTCCCCACTGTGAGGCGGTGGCGTGGGCGTGTGGGACTGCAAGATGGGGTGCTGGCTGCTCGGAGTGCTGTGCTGAGATATGTGGGGTGGGGCGGCCACTGCGAGAGCAGTACTTGCCCCCACTCCGGCTCGGGAGACTTGGGTCGCGCCGTAAATAGGGAAGTGCTGCGGTGACTGCTTCCCTGCACAGTCCACGCCTTGTTGCGGCCACAGCAACGGCTGCTCCTGGTGACAACAGTTGCACAGGGGACCACTGTACTGACCAGTCATGCTGTCTCCCATTGCCACTGGCGACGGTGATGAATGCATGAGTCGGTGGTGGTGGTGGTGAGAGCCGTAGCCGGAGGGCGCCACCGCTACCTCCACTCCATCTGCAGCGCCGCACGCACGGCAGTGATAATGAGGAGGCGACGCGAAGGCCTCTCGCTCCCTCAGAACGCGCGTGATGGCGCAGTACACGGCCACGCCAACAGCCACGCAAAGGAAGAGAGCCGCCACCACGACAGCACATGCAGTGGCGAGCATGACGGTATGGATGGCCACGGTGCCACCCACTCCACTTGTCATGTCAGCGGAGCGGCGCTTCCCTATATTCAGCGCCGACCGCTCCCCCAGACATCTACACACTGGCGCCACCCATAGCGCCATTGCCACCCACAAGAGTGCCCTGTACACCGAGCATGGTGCATGGACAGAGCTCATGTGTATCATGAATGACGGTCACAGATGCATTACCCGTTGCAAGCGTTTGAGAGATAGTATGTGGGTGAGTGAGTGAGAGTGGCGCGGAAAAGGAGGAGAAGCGGGATGGTGGTGGTGGTAAGAGAAAATAAATGAAAATAATATCTATGCTCCGTATGTGCCCCCACTCCTTCACGCTTTCCCGTACTTGAAAAAGGGACAGAGTGTATGTATGATGTGACCTCGCTGGCCTACCGTCTCACGTTTTTCTTTTGCTGTTAAACTACTCTTCCGATCTCTCCTTCCTTGAAGTCTTCTCTCTTGTCTAGGGGAGAACTGATCCTGTGTGTTGTTTCAAAAGACACAAAAAACGATTATTGAAAAAAAGATCCACAATGAATTCACAGACAAACGAACGAAAAAATATAATAAAATAGAAACCAATACAGGAAAGTAAAGTGGCAAAAATGACACGAGTAACCATCACTCCCCTGGCACTGACACGTACGCATGCGCACAAACGTGAATGGGCGATTGGGATTTTGCAGTGTGTCAATGAGACACGGGGGGGGGAGAGTAGAGGGCACAGCAGTAAAGACATCTAATATAGGATGATCAATCAGCCATGATTCTCAGTATGAGAGATAAGTAGATAAAGTAGGAAAAGAGAGCGGCACTAACAGCATAATGACAGTTACCATCAACCATTGGAAATCAAAGAGGGATGGGGTGGATAATGGAGAACACAGCACATGAGAGTTACGACGCAAAGTTGTGGAGACCTATCGTACTGCGTGGTGGCCGTGGTGAATGGATGTAGTAGTGCCGAGAAGGCCTCTCAGATCTCAGACACACACAATAGAATACGAAGACAGAGGAATGGATAGGCGGCAAGGCTAACAACTCCTCAGATTCCCCTCTCCATTTGCTTCTCCTCCGTTACTCCGCGCAGTCTCGCATACTGATGGTGGTGACTGCACCAGCCTCCATATGCACCCCTGTCTCTCCACCGCGGTCTTCACCACCAGTGCGTGGGTTACCAGACGGCACGCTGCCGCTGCCAATGGGGCCTGTCGTTGTCATTACGGGTGAGGCAGCAGAGCTGTTCAAGGTGCAACTGCTCCCGGCACCACTGACAATGTTGCTGTGGTTCTGTGTCGCTCCTGTCCGCATGAAGGGGAGGGGCCCATCACAGAGCCGCTCCAGAGCCTCCATTGCGCTCGGACGCTTCTCTGCGTTCGCGAGAAGCAGCGACACCACAAAACCAGCGAGACGCTCGCTGTACCCGTACACCTGCGTCAACTCATCATGGATGCGCGCGTGGAAGTCTGGCCGTGCGGACTCGCTGAACATCACTCGCACATTATCGTTCTCCACCCGCTTCGTGCATACCGCATAGAGAATGCAGCCCAGGGCCCACATATCCACCTTTGTCGAGTAGCGCCGTTCCCAGCACTCCGGTGCCACGTAGGGCAGCGAGCCCACGCCGGTCTCGCAGAATGTCTTGTCCATCGCGCGTGCCAAACCAAAGTCGGTGACAAGGATGGGAAGAAAGGACTCGTTCGTGTTGTCGTAGTGGAGATTCGAGGTGAGGAGAATGTTCTCTGGCTTCAAATCGCGGTGGACGATCGGGGGAGTGCGGCTGTGCATGTACTGCAGCACCGACAGCACTTGATAAGCGATGCTCAGCACGGTCGCTTCGGGCACCTTCGGCCTCGCCGTTTTCTGCTGCCGCACCCACTGCCCGAGATCCCCCCGCTCTTCGTAGGCCATGACCAGTGAGAGATAACGGTCGGCGCCGTCGCCTCCACCGCGGGACTGCCGCCCCGTATCTCCACGTTCGCTTCGCAAGTGGGTATCAAAGCGGTAGGAGAGAAACATATCCATCACCTGAATGACGCCGGGGTGTTCCTGCAAAGCATAAGCCACCTCGCACTCCTTCAGCGCGGCGCGACGCTCGGCGTCGTCGGAGCACTGCACATACTTGAGGGCAAAACGCTGCCGGTCACCCACGCGCTCCACGAGATAGACGACCGAGAAACTGCCCTTCCCGAGGCGACGGATCACGCGGTACTTCCCATCCAGTAGCGGTGGGGACGCGGCCTGCGATGACGAGACCGCGCCAGCCTCCCGGTGGTGGTCGCGATCGTCGTCGTTGCTGCTGTGGTCATCGGTGCGAGTGTGCCTGCGCCCGATTCGCGTATGCCCCGCCGGGAACAGGCAGCGACCATCGGCTCCGGCATCCTCATCCCCCGCGCCTTCTCCGCCGGCCTCATCATAGTCGCCGAGGAGACCCGCGTCATGGGAGGAGATGCCCCAGAGGCCGCGCCCGGTGGCCTTCGCCAGCGCGGTGATGACGACAGCGATGATGAACAGCGTCAGCACCATGGTGACCAAGGTGGATATGCCGTAGGAGTCGCTCGGTGGAGGACGCGGGGGCGGTGCGGGTGGCAATGTTGAGTCCTCCGGCGTCCACGTCGTTACCGGAGAGAGTACCATCGGAGAGTTGGCGTTCAAGACGTGATAGAAGGAGGAGTTGCACTGTGAGTGCTCCTTCCCAGACACACAGTCCGCCACCGCAGCGGAGCTGGTTGGAGAGAAGCACATGTAGACAAACAGCTGAGGGGAGTACGTGCTGTTGGCGCTGTGGTGGTGATCCTCGTCGCTGTCGTCGCTCCCGTTCCCACTACTCCCGCTGTCGCTCTTTGACGAGAAGGCAGTATCGCTGCTCTCCGTACTGGTCAAAGGGCTCCAAGTAGGTCCAGAGTTCAGAGACCACGGCTGCCGCTGCTGCTGTTGGGAGTTTTGCCCGTCAGTGTTCTCCTCACACTCCTCTTGTGGGGAGAGCACATGCAGCACACCGGCTTTGCGGGAGCCGATGATCATGCCCTCCCCGACAGACAGCACTGCTCTAGTGGCGCCGGTGGCGTTGCCCTCTGCGTTGACAATGTCGATTCTCGTCATGTAGGTGTTGCGAGGCCCGAGGCGCCGGTACACTGCCAGTGGGGCGTCGCACTGCGGTGATAAGGAGAGCATCAGTTCGCACGTCGACTCGGAGACTATCGGATCGGTGGATTCCACCGCGCTGCTGCCGCTGCCCGATGGTGCACTGGTTACTCCTGGACACGCGTCTGCCACGCGGGCGGAGAGCAGGACACGGAATGATACATTGTACCAGAGCGGTGTGTACCCGTTCACGTGGATGGTCACGTGACCCTCTTGATTCGGGATGGGCTCAGATATCCGCGTGCCCCGCGCCGCCGTCGCACCGCTACCTTGTGGGGATCCTAAAAGCGTCTTGTATGTAAAGCCAATCACCTCCAGATCCTCAGTGGAGCCGGTGCGAGTACCGCGCGGATAGATTTCCTGCGGGTGTGTGGGGACCTCCTTTAGGCCCACAGGGAGCAGCGTGGCTGAGAAAACATCGGATGCGATGCGACCACTGCTGGAGCCCGCGGGCGGGGGCAAGTGACCTCCTAATAACCAGAGAGCATACCCCTCCACGACTGTTCCACCACCACCACCACCTCCATTGTCGACTGTGTCAGCAGCCGGCGCGCGATGACGCACCAGTCGCGTTGTCAGTGCGAGCGCGGCGTGGTGGCGGAGCGGGGCGAAGGGCATCGCTGTCACCTCACAGAGGTACTTCCCAGCACGCGAGGAGGCCTGCGCTGATGTGCTGGACATATTTCTCCACAGGGCAATCTTATCGAAGGTACCGCCCGCCATCACCATGGACCTACCGCGGAGGAAGACATGCGGGGAGAGCCAGCCAAGTCCGTGGCGAGCGTAGTCGCCAATGTGCGTGCTCAATGTGCTGTGTGCGGTGTCCAGCACTGTCACCGCTTCGCTGACTTCTATGGAGGGCTGGAATATCCCCTCTACAGTGGTGAAACCGCCCGCGACGACGACGAGCTGGCTGTGCGTCGCCACCCCCGGCGTCACGATTTCTTCCTCGAGCGACCACACCGCATCCACGAAGGCGCGACTAGTGATGTTATACTGAGCGACGGTGCGCAGCTGCTCGCCCGTCTCGGCACTTAGACCACCAATAATGTAGATCAGATCCCGCGCCGCCCCTCCTGCGACACAGCTGGCGTTGAACCGCAGAGCCATGTCCCCTGGCAAGGACCAGTTACCGAGCTCCAGCACCACCTCCTCCGCACTGGGGAACTCCCGCTGCAGAGGCCGGATGCGCTGCACTGAGAGCAGGTACTGTCGAGAGAGGTGGAGCTTCGTCTTGTTCATGTGGCCCCATTTTCGACTAAAGGCTCTTTCCACGAGAACCTGCGGTGGAATGACGTTGCAGCAGCCAAGCATCCACACATCCCCCCCTAATCGCACTGAGCTGCCCGATCCAACGACGGGGTGGATCAGACTCGTGGGGGTGGTGGCTGGGCTGCCACCGCGCGCCGCCACAGAGTTGCCTTCAGCTCGCAACAACTGCGCCTCCCGCATCTTCAGCGCCATGTAGTCCAGCGCGTTCACATGACGGCTGGTGCTCTTCTCAATGTACTCGGCGAGGTCAACGCTGTCATCACCCAGCTCCAGTACGCCCCCCATCACGACAATATACCGACCGACCTGAACCGCCGCCGGGGCGTAGCCGATATTATGCAGCTGTGCTCCTTCTAATTTCCATCCCTGCAGCACGTAGGAGTCATCGCTGTCAGCGGACAGCGTGGCGCTGCACCGGCTGAGCGCTACCACGATGACGAGCCATACAATGGCGACTAAAGAGACCAGGGGCCTGCACCGCCGCGGCTGCCCACATGACAATGATGAGCGGCTCACTGAAGCAACCACAGGGGCGGTGCGTGCTGCCACTTCGCAGGACATTGACTCAATAATGGATTATACAACAGCGGCAATATACAAAAAAAGGAGAAGGGAGGAGGACGAGAGAGAAAAAAAACAAAGTGTTGTGCACACACGCTTGTAAAGGAAATGAGAGCAATAACAGCAAAAAAAATAATAATAATAGTAATAATCAAAATTGATGATGGAAGCGAACAGAAGATATTAGCACCCCTCGGCTTAACCCCTTCTGACACTACTGTATCTAACAGAACACTGATGAGGCAACCCTATCCTTCCCCCTTTTTTGGGGGGTATGCGTGTGTATATGTATGTGTATAAATGTGCCTGTGTGTGTTCGAGGAGGCTGGGCAGATGCGTGCCGGCCCCGCCCCTGCTGTCCCCCTCGTTGTGTAACCTGGTGAATCGCTCGTAGAGTTTCCCTTTTTTAAACCTTCACTTGTCAGTGCCGGCTGATTAAACCAATACAACACAGACTTAGTCATAATAAAATCGAAAATAATTACATCGAAAAAAACATGGTGGTGAGGGAGAGGGGGGTAGGAGAGAATGCATCATCAGGAACAGTATAAGGACACGGTGACATCAACTGCCCTCCTGCCTCTCCCTCTTCTCCTGCGTCTGCTAGGAGAGCATCGGGGGCAGGAGGTACCAGTTCACGCAAAACTGGACGCATGAAAGAGGAAGAGAAAAAAAAAAGATATGGATGGCACAAGATTAGATGTTTGCTTCTTTTATTTGGTGCCAGCAAGGAGGAAAGAGAGGGAGAGGTGGCGTGGTGTGCCCTACAGTACCATTACGGTTTCCCTTCCCCTCATACACCCTCCCCCCCCCCCCCCCC
>JAODGE020022821.1:0-14808 GCA_027574965.2 Ecitophya simulans
GACGCATCGGACGCGATCACTTCTCCTCGCGCTCCGCCACCCGCTCTCCCAAACCACAAAACAAACACCACAAAGCCACACACTCGTCGCTAATCGTCAACTTTGTTCAGTGTACAGCGTGTAATCAAATAGAGCGAGCGCAGAATGTCGCCAACACCTATGCCTGGGTAAGCTTCGCTTGTGTTTACGTTGCTTGTGGCTTCACATCCTGCTCCACGCTCGCTTGCGATCATAAACCACGCACGCTGCCTAATGCGGCGCTTATCAGCAGTTAATGTTTACTCAGTCTGATAAAGCGGTTTGGTCGCGTGCGAGCAGTTGCATGCATGACTTGGGGTAGAGAGCGATCACACATCGTGTGACCATGCACAAGTTTCCCACGGAGGACTTGGATGTGCCCGTGCATGACAGGTCGCCAGAGGTGCCTGATCTGGAGCCACTAACGACAAGCAAGTTGTTTAATCGCAGACAGCATGACGACCATAACACTAACACTAAACACCAGATGGAGGAGCTCATTACGAAGTAATTCCATCGGTTTGCCTTGCTGCCGCACACGGAACTGACTTGTCGCGCGATGTGTTCGCAGCGTCACCGCCGGCATGTCCTTCGAGAACATGCTCTGCACGCGCTGCGGCGAGGGCTTCCAGCCGAACCAGAAGATCCTCAACTCCACCGGCGAGGTGTGGCACGTCGAGTGCTTCGTGTGCGCGCAGTGCTTCCAGGTGTTCAGGGACGGCACGTTCTACGAGTTTGAGGGGCGCAAGTACTGCGAGCACGACTTCCAGGTGTTGTTCGCGCCGTGCTGCGGCAAGTGCGGCGAGTTCGTCAACGGGCGCGTCATCAAGGCGATGAACCACAACTGGCATCCGCAGTGCTTCCGGTGCGAGATGTGCGAGGTGGAGCTGGCCGACCTCGGCTTCCAGAACAACGCCGGCCGCGCGCTCTGCCACGAGTGCAACGCGCGGATCAAGGCGCAGGGCGCCGGCCGATATCTCTGCCACAAGTGCCAGTGAGTGCACGGCGAGCGATGTCCGACGCGTGCGATACGCTCTACTAACCAACCGACGTCTTCGCAGCGAGCTGATCGAGGACCAGCCGCTGAAGTTCCGCGGCGAGCTGTACCATCCGGACCACTTCAGCTGCACGGCGTGCGGCGTCGAGCTGGACTCCACGGCGCGCGAGGTGCGCGGCCGGCCCGGCTACGCCGCCAACGAGATGAACGAGCTGTACTGCCTGCGCTGCCACGACAAGATGGGCATACCGATCTGCGGCGCCTGCCGTCGCCCGATCGAGGAGCGCGTCGTCACCGCGCTCGGCAAGCAGTGGCACGTCGAGCACTTCGTCTGCGCCAAGTGCGAGAAGCCCTTCTTCGGGCATCGCCACTACGAGAAGAAGGGGCTCGCCTACTGCGAGATCCACTATCACCAGCTGTTCGGCAACCTGTGCTTCGTGTGCAATCAGGTCATTGCCGGCGACGGTGAGTTTTACCCCCCCNAGCGTTCCATTCGTGGAACAAGTCCTGGTGCCAACACCACTTCGCCTGCTCGGTGTGCGACCAGAAGATCGGCCAGAAGACCAAGTTCTCCGAGTTCGACCTGAAGCCCGTGTGCAAGAAGTGCTACGACAAGTTCCCGGTCGAATTGCGCCGCCGCTTGGCTAAACAACACGCCGCCGCCCAGTCAAAGAACTGAGATTGTGGCTAAACAATTCCTCTACGTACTGCCTGAGACTAACCGTTTAGTGCCTTGTTTCACTATTCAAACCGAGCTAATATTTGTACCCAGTGTGCAGTGTGCCTTTTTACATATTACTATTTACTTTATTCGTCGATTAACTTAACTACCGAATATTAATAGCACACTTTTTATTTGTAATTATATAGTCGACTAATTTGCCAAATTTTATATTCATAGCAATGCATTAGCATTATGAATAATTTACCTAACTAACGTGCAACTTTTAGATTGCTTCGCCATAATATATTTACATAATATTTCGAAGTAATATTTATTAAATATTAAGAAAACGTTTGTGAAAATATAGTTATTAATCGCTATTAATGTTTCTGTTTGAAGAACGTCCCAAGAATCTTTTGGAGTTCGGAGGATGTTGAGAGGAATTAAGCTCGGTGTACGTTCACTTCAACGTTGCGTGCTCTTGGCAATTTGTTCCTTAAGCACTAGAATGCTGTTGCGCTGCTCGGGAGGCAACATGGCGATCTGTTCGTCGGACAACTGCAGCACCTGCATGATGAGGGCGGCCTGCACAGAATGGAAGCAATGAACGACACGATGAATCTGCGAGTCTGGGGACGTTTCTGCACCTTCTCTTGATCGGATGCCCCCGAGGGGCCGATGTTCGGCGACAAACCGGCGCGCTGCGCGATCGCCGGCAGCTGGACGGGCGGCACTTGCGCCGGCGGCGGCGCGACCGCCGGCCGGACGCTCGCCGACATCGCCGGACCGGCCGGCGCGATGATGGGAGCTGTAAGCGAACACAAAAAACGTCAGTGCTAAAAGTGGGGCCACACGCCAACGCACGCGAGCCTCACGAATGATTTTCTGCTGGCGCGGATCGATCCGTCCCGCCTGCCGGGGATCTCCGTAGCTGCCGCGCGGATCTCGACTGAATCTGCGCAAAGCAAAGCGGACGTGTTACGATAACGCGCGATTCGCGCGATCGACGGCAACGTACGCGTCCGCGACCGGCGGTTGAATGGCGTTCGCCAGTCGGGCCTCGTCCTGGACGATCCTCATGCGCGGATCGATGCGCAAATCCAAGTCTTGCGCTGCAACCAAACGGATTTGCCATCAATATCGCACGATCGAACAACGACCCGATTGGCACGCACGCAAATTCGATATGAACGGTTGATTGTTCATCACGAAGTCGTTGCGAATCGGCTGCGGCACGTTCGGCGCGAAGTTGTTGATGGGGATCTGTTGCACCTGCGGCTTGTCCTGCGAGTGCAGACTCGGCACTGGGTTTTGTGGATGCAACATATTCTACGACAAACCAATATCAATCCGATTAAATTGCCTCAATAAGTCCGCAAACACCTACGCTTGCCGTGACCGGATCAATTATTCTCATCACCACCTGCGCTTGCAGCAACGCATAAGCCAGCTGCGGATTCTGCAGGAGCATGTTTCGAGCTTCCGATGGATTATTCTATTAAAAAAACACAAATTACAGGCGAGAAAATTATATGGCACTAATCAATGAGTAAAGAATAATACCTGAATGCACAATTTCATTTGTTTCATCAACTCGAACATTTGTTCTGGCGGTAGCGAAGCCACGGCTTTGCTGATAGCCTCCGGAGCTTTGTCCGCCGTCGTCGGATCGCCGTAGGGATTCTCCACGGGTGGCTGGTTCATCAAGTTCTGCATTTCCATTCGCGATTTCTCCGTGCACGCGTTGTCCACCCGTAGACTCCGACCGCCGATCTCGTAGCCGTTGAGGTTGCGCATGGCGGACAGCGCCGTTTCCTGGTCGCGATATTCGCAAAAGCCATAGCCTTTCGGTTTGCCAGTCTCGCGATCGAAAACTAGTCTGTTGAGGCACAAGTGTGAATTAATTTTGTTGCGTTCTATAAATGAAACAGGGCAAGAAATGTAGTGGCTTACTTGAATGACAATACTTGTCCAACTTCGCCAAAAATGTCCTTTAGCTTCTCCTCGGTTGCTTCGTATGGAATATTTCCGACTGCGTACCGAGATAAACGTAAGAATAGTAAAAACTTGTATGCCCTGCGAGGTTATGTCACAACAACGACTAAAAGTAGACTGAACTCACCGAATACCGATCGCATGGATTTATCCATGATATTTGCGTCTAAGGTATCCATGGCAATATATTTTCACCTATTTCGTAAGTTATTGTTCGTTAGATTTTGTTAAACAATTGTTTAAACGACGATTTCTTAGCGACCGATAAAGCGCACTCAAAGCAGGAAAACAAGAACACAACGCGTGCTGTATCTTGGATTGCCTATGGTAAGATATATCAACTACTAAATATTTAACACATTGTTTCAATTGTTTCATTGTTTCAATTGTTTCAGTTAACTAAATGGTAATTACAAACAAATAATTTGTTATTTGTTTATTCAAAAATTTGCTTATTCTACATCGCATATTTTTCCTGTTCTAAAATTATGGAATTTTTCCATACTGCATAGGCAACACACATTACAACAACAGTAATTTGGAAACCTCAAATATTTCAACTGAATTCAACCGTTTTTCACTCAAACCACACCGATTATCCACGAATTTTCCCTTAACAGACATCAAAATGTACTCTGCAATAAGACAACTGAAAGTGGCACATTCTCAACATGATATCGAACAAATGGTGTGGAGTAATCAATTTGATTTGGTTGTTGTTTCCAATTCGAAAGGTAAAAACTAGATAAAAACTTACTTCATCCATTTTGGGCGTTAATTAAGAAAGAGGCGATTAGCAGCTCTTGATTTATTAATTCTTTACTAGGAGAAGTAGCCCTGCATCGCTTATTATTCGTAAAAGCATGGGATTTGCCTCCACCAACAGAAAAAAGCAAAGTTGCAGGGTTAGCATGGAGGCCCGATGGAAAAGTTCTGGCGATTGGATATTCAGGAGGTAATATTTAGTTAATACAAGCCGTTTCCATCGATTGTGCCGTAACATGCGCCAACACTTTCAGGCGAGTTAATCCTAATTAACGTTGAAAACAAGAGCGTCTTGCACACACTACAAGTTTCCGGTGAGATAACTTGCGTCAACTGGGTGCAGGAAAAGAAGGTTGAGCCAATCAACGTTAAACAATCGATGAGCACAGAAGAAGAAGGGAACGATTACACGAAATACGTCGTCAGTATAGTGAATCAACACTCGTTACTCTAAGGACCATCAAAAAGCAAGCGAATGCGTTGAACTTTTGTGTTGTTGCATTTTGCAGGACTATTCGAAGCATTTCCTCTCGAAACCGCTGAGTCTCAGCACGTACGAGACGGGAAACTTCGTGGAAGAGGCCAACAACAATCTCTTCCACAAGCAGAGCCTGCTCAACGTCCTCCTGATCGGCACCGACGACGGGTTGCTGTACGTGTCGGTGTTCGGCGCGCTGAGCTGCGGCGCGATCGATCTCAACGAGAAGATCAACGCCAAGTGCGCCGTGATCGACGTGCAGTTCGCCGAGTGTCTGGACGTCGCGACGGTGGCCGTGCGCGACGCCGAGAACAACGTCAAGCTCGTCGTCGTGGACGCGGCCGTCTTCGAGTCGCACGCGCGCGAGCTGTTCTGTCTCGCCATGAAGAAGGTCGAGATGCAGACGCACGTGAGTTATCTGTACAAGTCGATATCGAGCGTGATGGAGACCTGGGAGAGCATCCTGCTGGAGATGGACGCGAAGCTCTCGAACTACGCGAGCAAGGTCGAGCCGGGCACGCTGTCCACGGACTTCCTCGACCTGCTGATGTTCGGCATATGCAGCGACGAGATGCAGGTGTTCCTCTTCACCGACATGACCAAGCGCGGCCTCGAAAAGTTCGGCCAGAACATCGAGATGAACTACGCGAACATCCAGAAAGTCCTCCTGAAGAACATCACGAAGCTCGGCCAGAACATCACGTACCACTTGAGCGAGCTGAGAGGCATGTCGAGGCTGACCTCCAGGTACAAGGTGAGCCGGAAGCGATGAGAACAATGCGGCCGCGCGTGTTAATGTGTCGTCGTAGGCGCTGGGGCTGGAGGAGGCGAAAATCACCGAGGCGATATCGGCGAACGGATCGTTCCTGATCAAATCCGGCGAGATGCAGCAGATAATCAACAACTCGATGATGTACTACAAGACGTTCTTCCGCTGGCTGTACTCGGCCATCGTCAACCTGCTGGAGGAGCAAGTGCCGGCCGAAATGCAGAGCATGACGCAGCAGGATCTCGCGTACATCGCCGAGTTTCTGCAGTATTTCGATCGCATCGGCAGCCAGAACAACACGACGATCGGCGACGTCGAAAAGTCCGGCTTCATCATGGAGAGGTTGGGCCAATACCTCGCCGACCGCAGCCTGACCATCTTCGCCGGCGGCGACCAGCACGACTGGGACAACCTGCTCATGCATCACGAGTGCCTGCGCAGCCATCCGAGCATCGTCCGGCATTGCAAGGAGATGTCGCTCATCCAGCAGATCGCCCACCTGCAACGCGCCGTCGACGAGATCTTCCGCAAGCCCGAGGCGGAGATCGCGAAGACCGCGCGCACGATCGCCGTCGTCGACGTGATCCGAAGCGGCGCGGACGTCGTCGCGGGCGTCAGCTGCTCGGGCGGGTGCTTCATGCACGCGTTCCCCAACGCGGAGCGGTCGGGCGTGTACTTCGTCGAGGTGAAGGTCGGCGACGGCAAGGACGACGTCGGCGTCAGGGCCGGCCTGCTGCACGTCCGGCAAGATGGCGACGCGAAGCACGCCGTCACCGACGTCAAGTTCTATTCGGAGAGCGTGCTCAGCTTGCTGCTGGCGGACAGGCACGAGCAGGCCGTGCTGATGCAGTGTCCGATCGCCAGCTTCAGGGAGAAGCTGCGCGAAGTCTCCAACGACGACCTGACGACGCAGGACGTCGTCGCCGTCGACGTGACGGACGCGTCGCCGCTGAAGAACATCCAGATGGCCGCGAGCAAGTTCGCCGTGTCGGGCTGCCGGAGCGTGTCGGTCGTGCTCGCCGACAACAGGAAGAAGGTCATGCTGTTCGAGATCGAAGGCGAGGAGGAGGAGGAGGAGGATAACGACATGACCACCAGCAGCGTGCGAGAGAGCGATCAGGATGCCAGCATGCAGGAGAACAGCGATGCTGAATAAAGCGTTTCTAATGCTTTTGCTTGCACTGAGCTGATCGTTCATTGTCGGGTATTAACCGCATCTTGGTGTGACCTTGCAAGGTAGGCGTTTACCAAGTAATTTCGCGATGTCGTTCATCGCACGTTTTTCCTCCTGCTGCGAGTGAGGAAAATCTCTGCGAAATTGAGAGGCGATTTGCAGTTTATATAAAAATACATTCCATCTTTACAGTCATGAACATATCAATGAAATCCAAGCCGCTTTTCACTTGCATCGCAAGACATCGTCGTCGCAGAAACGAGCATCAACGTCCATACGCGCATCGCGTGCGCGACGCGAATAAATTAAAACCATCGGAGACGACGTGCACTTATCTCGAACGAAAGCAAACTAATCGTATCGGTGTGGCAGGGTGAAAACGTCACGAGTCCAGATCGTCGGAGTACCGCAATGCCGACAAACTGCGCGCCTCGCGTGAGACTTAAGAACAATGGAAAACGCTTGCTGCAAAAACGCGGTGGTCGGTGGCAGTCGGTTAAGAACGGTGGCGTAAAAAAAAAACGAAACAAACAAACACGAAACGAACGAGTAACGACCGACAAAACAATGCGCTTAAAAATGTTACAACTTATTTGGCTTAATGTCACTTCTTCCACAGCGTCCGCGCCTTCTCCGTCAGCTTGCGCACCCGCCCCCGGCTGCTCACACTCGTCACGTGATCGGATTCGGCGCTGTCGTCGTTGTGTCGACTCTCGTACCTCTTCAGCGGCAGGTTGTCGCTGTCGGTGTCGTCATCGTCGTCGTCGTCGTCGTTGTCCTCCGACAGCTGCAGGCGCCGTCGCTTGCTGCGCGGCCGGAGGTTCTTCTTGATGCCGCTGTCGCTGTCCGAACTGCTGCTCGCGTCGTTCGACGGCGAACTGGCGTGCGCCGCCTCCTCGTCCTCCTCACCGCTGGAGCTTTCGCGGATCGTCGGCTTCTTGCGTTTGTGATTGTTCGCGTAGCTGCTCAGGGGCTTGTAGTCGCTGTCGTCGGACAACTCCTCGAAATCCTCGGCGAGCGACTTTATCCGTCGCGTGCACTTGCGCTGCAAGAGCGGACTGTCGTCGTCGTCGTCGTCGTCGTCGCTGTTGTCCGACGTGGAGTCCTTCCGATCCGGCGCGCGCGAATCGACCGCCGGTTCGTGTTGCCACCTCGCGCTCTGCTGCTGGTGCTGCTGCAGCTGCCGCCGGTCGTCGTCGTCGTCAGTGTCGGCGCGCGGCACGCGCTCCGCGTCGACCATGGCGTTCTCCTCCTCGTCGTCGGAGGTGGTCGTCGGATCGAGCACCCTCGACGTCGACGGCATGTGGCGCTTGCCGCTGTGCGCCGCCCGATTCGTCGTCCGCTTGCGTCGGTAGCGATTCTCCTTCTCGCTGTTGTCCGAGTTGATCGACGTGCGGCTTTTCGCGCGCGCCGGCGGCCGCCGACCGCCCTTGCGCGCGGCGGTGCCCTTGTTGCGCGAGCGCTTCCAGTTCGACGTGATCTTCGAAAATTGCTCTTCGAACTTCGCCGCCAATCGCACGGTCATCGCGTAGATCTGCACGAAAAACACGTCAAAATTCAGCGCGCAACAACGTGAAAACGTTCGCTCACCCTGGAACGTTTGTTGGTGTTGAAGTTCTTAGAATTATTAAATATCAGTCTCATGTCTTTCGCAAAATCCAGCGGCATCTCGTAATTGCCGCCGTAGAGCTCCTCGCGAACGGTGGACAAATCCATCGGCGTGTCAATCACGTGCAAATAATCTACACACAGAAAAAAAGAGACGATCGAATCGATAGCAACACGGCGCGTCAACGTTCGACCCCATGCGTACCCGGATGGCGCATCGTGTCGACCGGCTGTCGAAACGGCACGGAATCGCGCATCTTGAAGAAGTCGTCCAGCAATCGCTTCGCCTCCACGCGCCAATCGATGCAGCCGTTGCAGCTGCGCAAGCTGCGCGCCTGCAGATGACGCCGAGCGTTGGACGCGCTCGACGACGGACCCGGCCGCGCGTCGTCGTCGTGATCGTCGTCGCTGCACGACGTGTACGTGTCCATCAGCTGATGGTACACGGCCTGGACGTCGATGTCCTCGGTGGATTGTCTACAAACAAGCGACACACATTCAGACAACGCCTGCGCCGCACGACCGCACGATCGTACTTGATTATCCGCAGGCAGAGGTCCGTGATGATGCGCGCCGACTTGACGATGACGCTGTGCGCCTCGTTGAACTGCTCGGCGTTCGTCGCCAGATAGCGCACGTCGAACTGCGCGGCGGCGACGCGCCGATAGAAGTGGTGCTCGAAGCGCGCCTTGATCGTCGACAGGTCCACCGGATACTCGACGACGAGCGCGTACGTCGGATACATGTTCAGGTCGACGGGCGTGAGGAACGGCTCGGCGATCGCCAGCGACATCACCTTGTCGAGCCGGGCGATGATCCGCCGACACGCCGCGTCGCGATCGCCGCGCGGCCACTCGTCGACCGTCGGCTGATAGAGAATGCTCTGTATCTCGTCCGGCAGGACGGGGACGGCCTCGCCGACCGTCTCCGGCAGGCCTGCAACAACAGAGCGCGACGCGATCAGAACGAGACGCGCCAAATCTGCACGCGCACACGCAACACAGTATTTATTCACACGCCAAAGACAAAACGGTATTCATCAAACAAAATCTACATCGGCGCGTGCGCGCGCTGCGTCCCGTCGTAGCCGACTGAGCTCCTGCTGGACCATGCGCTGCTCGCGCAGGATGCACCTCAGCTCGATCTCCAGCCGCTCCTTCTCCTCCAGGGTGCGAATGTATCGCCAGTCGTCGCCGACGGCCGTGTCGCCGCAGTGCGGCGGCCTCGGGGACGTCATCGAGTACTTCGAGTGCTGCTGCGCGACTGCGTCGGTTGCGAGCTGCGCGTGAGAAGCGGGATAAGACGTATCACGATGCATACTGATAATTTGCGGAAGCGGCCGAACGAGTGGTTACGAAAATTTGCTAGGTCGTTTTGCGCGTCGTTGATGTCTGACGTTTCGCGCTCGCAAGGTCAACACGGCCCCCCAACCTACTTGATCGACGCAAAACGTAAAAACAAAACCGAGACGCGATACTCACGATCCTCGCGAATCGGCTCCAGGTCCCAGGGACACATGCGCTCCTTCTCGCCGTTGTCCCACTGAATTTCGTAGCACATGAACAGCGATTCCGGATGCTCCTCGCTGAAGTCCGTCTTCGCTTCGATCCGGCCCGTCCACCAGCCGTCGTCGATCATGCACCTGAAGCTATCGCACGCGAAGGATTAGGCACGAACAAACGCGCGCGCGTTTTCTTCCCGTCTTACCGATCGCCGATGTTCCAGGAGTGCGCGACCGCCGTCTCGTACGTCTGCTTCAAGACGATGAAGTCCAGCACGTCGGCCATGTCGTGATACTTGATCGTGAAGATCTTGTCCGTGATCCTGTTCTCTTCGTCGAGCAGCGCCAGCTTGAGGCAGCAGAGCCGCGGCGGTTTGATTATATATTTTATGTACACTATCTTCACGAACTCCTTATCCTAGAAATGATTCGGTCAGAACGCGCAACGCGACGAAGTTGGTGACGAAGTCTCGCTACGAACCCTGAGCGCGGTTTTGGTCCAGGGCAAGTCCCTGTTGTTGACCGTGTAGATCTTCTTGTTGCGCACGGCCTCCACGTACATCTGATGGCCCTGCACGAAATAGACGACCTCGTCGCCCATCTGCGGGCAGTAGGGCGCCTTGCGCGGCACCGTCTTCGACACCCAGTCGAGGTCCTTGTACGCGTCGGGGATCTCGCCGTTTTTGATTTTCGAATAGGGTATGCGTTTCTGTCGCAGTTCGTGCACACGCAACGTTAAACACGACGAAACAAGAGCGCCCGACGAATCGTGACTCACCGCTTGCGGTTTGCTGGAATTGCCGCTGGTGCCGGGGCCGTCGTCGCCGTTGATGCTGCGGTGCGCGGCCGGCTTGCGCTTGGAGCGCTTCGGCGGCTCCAGGTTCTCGCCCTGGTCGGCCACCCAGTCCGAGTAGCCGGACGACTCCTCCGTGTCCGAGCTGGAGTCGCTGAGGTCGAGGTCCTCCTCCTTGGCGCTGGCGCTCGTGTCGCTGTTGCTCGTCGTGGAATGGTTGCTCTCCTCGGCGTCGACGTCGGCGTCGTCGTCGCGCGCGTCGCGCGCGCGCACCACCACCGGACGACGCGTGCGGCGCGTGTTCACGTTGCCGTTGCGCCGGCGGCGATTGCGAGCGCGATCGTTGAGCGCGCTCGGCGCGGCGGTGTTGATCATCAGCGGGCGCTTCTTGTTCTCGCGCTGGTAGTCGGCCATTTCGACGGCGACGAGCGTCTCGCTGCGCGTGCCAACAGAACGCGAATAAAGCATGAAAACGCATCGACAACGCTCCAACTCACAAGTGAACGCGCGTCGCTTCCAGTTCGCTCTTGCTCAGCGGTTGGATCAACACTTTTCGGCTCCACTCGAAGTTGGCGTCGCGCTGCCAGTCGCCGGTGCTCTGGCGTATGCCCTCGACCGACCCTTCGGCGGACCGCCGCGGGCCGTTGCCGACCGCCCGCGGACTGGCGCCGTTGCTGCCGCCGGCGTCGTGGTCGTCGTTGCCGTACTGGCGCTGCGCGAGCGCGGCGATCATCCGGTCGATGTCGCTGCGCGGCGGCACGCCCTCGATGACCTCCTGCCGGCCGCCGGTGTCGACGACGATGTTCGGCACCAGCTGCTCGGTGGTGCAGTGCTCGCGGCCGGGCACGAGCCGCTGCAGCATCGGCGGATACGGGTTGCCGTCGATGTCGACGAGGAACGGCGGCGGCATCATGTGCGGCAGCGCCTGCGTCTGCTCGTCGCGCACGACGTGGTTGGCGTCGCGCACCAGCGGCCGATAGTCCGTGTGGAAGAACAACTCTTTCGGCAGCTGCGCAATCCAAAAGCACACACGCACGCGCACACAAAATTAACGCAGGATTAGGCCTCCGAAGCTCAAGCCGGCTTGACGCGATGCTGCACGCGAATGCTACGCTCAAGCCGGCTTGACGCTCGACCGCCACCTACTTTTTTCAGCAGCTGATTGTGCACGCCGAACGCGTACAGCATGATGTGGCCGTGCGAGTCGGTCGCGGCGAACATGCTGCCGTCCGGCGACCACTTCGCGTCGAAGACGGCGCCGATGCCCTGTCCGTTGTCGAGGTTGTTCGTGAAGCGCGTGATCTTCGCGCCGCGCAGCAGGTCCCACACGAACATCTCGCCGTCGTGGCCGGTGGAGAGCATCACGTACGGATCCTTCGGATGCGACTCGAGCACGAACACGCCGTCCGTGTGGCCGGCGAGGACGCGCTGCAGCCGCCCACTGGCGGCGTCCCACACCTTCAGGCAGTGGTCGCTGACGGCCGTCACGACGAACGTGTCCGAATAGTCCCACGCCACCATCGTCACGTGGTACTTCTTCGGCTCCGGGTCGTGCTCCTCCTTGGGCGCCGTCGGTAGGCGCGTGTCCATCGAGAGCTTCACGTGCTTCCACTGCTGGCGCTCGAAGTGCCACACGTACGCGCTGCCGTCCTTGCTGCCCGAGACGAAGCGCAGGCCGCGGTGCGCCCAGACGATCGAGTCGACGCGGTCGGTGTGCACCTCCGTCTCGAGTATGCGCGCGGGGCCCTCGTCGCCGCGCATCAGGTAGATGCGCACGTGGTGGTCGGCGCTGCCGGCGGCGAGGAACGCGCCGCCCGGACTGAACGACGAGCAGATCATCTGCGACTGGCCCGGCCGCATCTTCTCCTGGTAGAGTATCGGCTTCGGGCTGAAGTGGACGCGATTGCGCGCCTCGTGCTGGTACGTCCAGAAGGCGACCGAGCCGTCCGAGCTCGTCGTCGTCAGGTAGCGCACGCCGTAGTTGCCCGTCGGGCAGAAGTGCACCGACGTTATCGTGCCCGTGTGGCCGGTGAGGATGGCGACCGGCGCGCCCGTCTGCAGGTCCCAGACGCGCAGGATCTTGTCGATCGAGCCGGCGGCGAGCAGGCTGTTCTCCTTGTTGATGTCGATGTCGGTGAGCTCGGCGGACGCGCCGCGAAACGAGTTCAGCAGTCGGCCCGTGTTCGCCGACCACACCTTCACCAGCAGATCGTCGGCGCCCTGCGAACAAGCATACGCTACACCGATCCACGCCCAAAACTCGTGCGACCAACTCACCGAAACGATGTACTTGCCGGTCTTGTCGAACAGCAGGCAGTACACGGCCGAGAGGTGGCCCAGCGTTTGAAACTGCAGCTGCATCTGCGCGTAGCGCGTGGGCGGAAACGCCAGCGCGCGCGGGGTCGTTCCGGATATCTCCCTTCCGGCCAAAATGTGCGCTGCGAACAGATTTCCGATCGGTCAGCGCGTTACGCCGCATCGAAATCCCAACGCACTCACTAATACTATGAGTGACTTTCGGATCGAAGGGATCGCAAATCGACGTGCCGTTGCGACGCGTCGCGTAATAACTGGTGAGATGCGGAATTTGCAAACTGTCGGCGACGCGCAGCAAGGACTGCCTGCCGGAGCCGAGCAGCGAGCGCACGCCGCGAATACATGGTGGTATTTCCTTGTCCAAGATCGGACCTATCCGACTGCAGATTTCCAACAGATGATTGGGCCCGATGTGCGGATACAGCCGCTCCAGATCCTCATACGTCCTTTCGTGCTTGTTGCCCACCCAATCATATCGAGGGGGTAAGATCTACAAGGTTTCGTTGTTTTTATAAATCAGACACTGCATCCCATCTGGTAACTCACCTTCTGCTCCTCGAGTTCTTTGCTTATGGCCTAGAACATACACGATGTTAATGATGTAGGGATAAGTGATTGGCACTTGTCTAATCGCTTACCTTGTGTGTCTCCGTGAGCGGGCTCGCAGCCAGCAACTTTTGTATCAAGAAGTAAAGCTCTGCAACAAATCGTGACGTTATTGCGCCGCACGCGAGCGTCGAAGAAGACGGCGGCGGAGAATGTGCCGCACCTGGTATCAGCAGCTCCGAATTACTCTGCTCCATCTCTTCGCGACGCTATCATAATACGCGCAGGACGCCGCCAGCGACGACAAAGAGCATCGTCGCCCGCGAGCTAGGCGAGTGCAGGGCGCCGTCTGTTTGTCAACACGGCCGGCTCGGATGCGATCTCGCGGCTCGCGCAACGCGTTCGCTGCGGCCGAAGACTCGCGGCGAGTTCCTAACCTGTCGCGCGCTGGCGTCAAGTCGGCTTCGGCTGCTCGCGACCGTTTCGCTGCTCGCTTCTCGGTGCGGCCGCGCTTCGGGCGGCGAACGCACGCGCGCAAGGTGAGCGGAAAGTGCCGGACGACTTCGCCGAGCGATGTGGTGCATGGGAATTTGCGCGAAACTACGAATTCGTCGGTAACTTTACTCGAGCGGGACGAGCGAACGATGCGGATTTCTTTTTTTCCTGGTACGGCGAGTTGTTGTTTGTGCTTGAGCCGCTTGACGCTAGATGGCGCTCGGAGCGTTTGACAACGCATTTCTAGATATCTTACCATTAGAAGTTAAACTATCATTTGAACACTGTTTTACATGTTCCACTACAAACTAATTGTTATTTAATATTTAAATTATGGCAGATGATTGACCAATTTTACATCATTACATAGTAGAAGAGTTGGGCTTTTAATTTCCGTATAACTTATCTCCAAATTTCTACCGCAAGTGGGTCAAAATTTCCCAATTTTTGAACATTTGCAAAACACGCTTTACAAAATCGGCTGTAACACGCGTTCTAGGGCAGATAATTTTGCCATTTTTACATCATCACCTAGTAGAAGAGTTGGTCTGTAAATTTCCGTATAACTTATCCACGCATTTCTATCGGAAGTGGGTCAAAATGGCTCTCAAAATTTCCCAATTTTTGAACTTTTGCAAAACACGCTTTGCAAAATCGGCTGTAACACGCGTTCTATGGCAGATAATTTG
>JAODGE020022838.1:0-34422 GCA_027574965.2 Ecitophya simulans
AGCGAGCCTGCGGCGGATGCTGTACACGGACGGCGCTCCTCCGTGCCGATGCCTGATCTGGGCGAGGTTTCGTGGATCGAGTTGACGGCTGAGTCTGCGTGTGCTTCTGAGGAGAGGGTTGCTGTTGTGACTGCTGCGTGTCTGTCAGTGTGTGAGGGCGGCGGTGAGAGCTGCGTGGAAGGCTTTGCCACTGAGGCAGTGTCACCGCCGGAGGAGCTGAATTGCTGTGCGACTTTGCCGACGTACAGGAGTGTTGGTGTCCAGACGGAGGATGATCATGTGAGGATTGTGGCGGTGCTTGAAAAACCAGCGTCGTTCAGGATGGCGAAGGAAAGCTGTGGGTCTTCCATCGGAGCCTACTACGCCCTTGACGAGAGGAAAATTGAGGACGAGATGATCAAGGTGGATAGGATTGCCCGTGACGTTGAGTGTTCTGTGGCGCTGGAAGGCAACCATAACGGTACCTCAGTGTTTCCGCTCTACTTCGCAGTTGACGAGTGTGAGATAGCTGCGAGCCCTCTGTCAAATGCTAACGAGAGCCGGACCCTGCTATCAAGTGCTCCACCGCGACGCTGTGACGATGCGTCCAGCCCACTGAGTCATGTCGGGAGGAACTCTATCGCTGTGCAAACTGGCAAGGGCTCTGAGGATCTCTTCCAGGCAGACAGTTCCTGTAACCGGAGCGCATCACGAACTACATCGACAGTGTGGGTGTTCTGCAGGGGCGTGGAGCCCGTCCAGGCGACTAACACGCCAGCAGAGATGGCCACAGAGGCTCCGGCCGAGGTGTCGTGGACGGAGCTGGGTGCCGAGGCGGGTGTTGCTGAGCCTAGCATCTCCGCACCTGCTGCGCTTACTAAGCCGAAACGTGAGCCCTTCGACACCGCTGACGAAGCTGAGCCGGCGGTGGTGGTGGCTCCACACAAGGAGAGCAGCACTGCCACGCATTCGCTGAGTGAGGCTGCACTATCAGAGGATATCTATGTGTCAGTGCACTCGCGAGGACGTGGAAGATCAGCGCCACCGAACAATGTGGGCGAGAAGCCGAAGCGCCGATCAGTCTTTTCCCCGCGGCCGCCACTAACTGTCACTGGTGAGAGAGACTCCTCGGGAGTGCCCGCTGCCACGCTACCACCAGCGTCCACAGCACTGCCGCGGCCTCCTATCGCGTCAGTTCGCCCACACTCCGCGACGTCCGACAATACGGTTGGCAGTGCTACCGCACGATCGCTGATGGACTTCATGGACATGGGAGAGTGCCCCTCTGATGGTGACTATATCACGCGACTGACAAACCCTCGGCGGTCACGTTTCATCTACAGTACTGAGGTCATCAATGAATGGAGACCAATCATCTCGGCGACAAACAGCAGAGGCAACTCCAGGCTTCTTGACAGTACAAATGTGAGTATGGACATCAGAGCATCGCAGAAGTCGTTGAGGACGACCATCACTGATCTTGCGAACCCTACAGCCCCAACCACCACCATGTCACAAGCAGGGCTGGAGTCACGAGACTTGCTGGGTGGGCAGCGCCGGGTTTCTCAGCAATATCAACGGCACCCAGCGACACCAACCGAGCGCCCCATGCAACACGTGGGTCGCCCGGCAACAACTCCGTCAACAGTGTTGTCAACATCACGTGTTGTGCCCTCTGCGGCGCTGGCGATGGCCTCCACGCAACGTCACATGATCACTGGTCGTGGCTCCTATGCTCGTCGCACCTCCTCGCAGCTCCCCGCCATCACCAGCCGAAGTTCCGCTGTCACTGCCGCTGTCACGCGAGCTTCCACGAGAGGTGACCGGGCCGCTCCACTGTCCTCGTCCAGGCCCCCTATGGCTCCATCATCAGGGCAATCCAGCACCAGACAATCCGTGCGAAAGCAGTGGACTTTTCAGTATACCAGCAGCGAGAGCACTTCCGCGTCTGCAAACGGCGGTTTCTCCGCCTAAATGCAGAGAAAAAGGTGTAGAGTGCTATGGAGCTGCGATTTCATTCTTTCCCCCACCTCTAGTCTTCGCTTGTGAGACCATATGTCAGTGTGCCCTTCTGCCCACTGCGGCACTCTCATCCTCCATCACGCGCTTTTGTCGCATCTAAGAGACTTGGTCGCGCGGCTCTTGACACGAATGTAAAATGTCTTGTAACTCTGTGTACGAGTGAACTACTTCATCAGTTTCCCGCTTGTACTGTACGGCAAACACGTGGGAGACAGGGGGGGGGGGAATATGTTTTGTTTGCTTGAAAAGTTAGGAAGGAGGATACGCAGTAGTAACCCACCCTCTCTCCCTCTTTTATTGATGAGCCATGTAAAGTGCTTCTTTTGTATCAACTCTATTATATGTATGCTTGTGAATATATATGTTGACACCAGGTTAATTATTATTATTATTATTTTGCTCTGTTGACGCAATCTGTTCAGTTCTCTTTACCAAGGATAAGTAAAGGGCCAGCACAAACCAAAGGGGAATTATGGATGTAAATTGCATAAGAGTTGTTAGTTGCGTTTTGCAGCAATAGTGTTTTCCTGTTATACACTGTTTTCTTTTCTTTTCGATGATGCACAGTGCAAACAGGCTGACAGAAAATACGGAGACAACACCGGTTGGCACATGCTAAATAGAACATCTCGTTCTCTTCTATTGGATAAGTACTTTTTTTTTCTGTACGTGGCTGCGTATGTGTATGTATGTGTGCGTGTATACGCTTATTCCGATGTATTTTTCTTACTTCCTTTCCGTTTTATTATTACTTGCTGCAAAAGTGCAATGATTCATTCCTTACCATCACTGGAAGATGACTTGCTTCTTAAGTTAGATGCCATTTCTTACTTGCTTTCAGGCCTAGAGATTCATTTTCTTATTATCTCCTTTCTTTCAACTAGTATTTGTCTCTCTTCTTTTTTTGTGTTTTCCTCTTCCTCCCACACCGATGAGTGATGTATTTACATTTTTATGCACAAATGCAATTAAGCTACGCAGCGTCACCTATGGATCGGTTTGCACGAGGCTACCATCTGCAGAAATGATCGTGCAGCGTCCCTCCTTCTTTTTCACTTTCTCCCTTCCAAAGGTCGTGTGTGTTCCTGCGTGTCAATGTATGCTAAGTTCATACTTTCCTTAAGTTACTTTGTTTTGTTTTGTTGTTGTTTAGGTTTCCTGTTCTGTCAGTGGAGGTCTCTCACTCTCTCTAAAAGTTAGTGTGAATGTCACGTCCATAATGTACTTTACTGAAAGGAAGGAAACCATTTTGGCAGCATAATAAGTTTCTGTGAGCAGGTATCTCTCGTATATATATATGCATCGCAACTTTTTTTTTCCTACTGCGCAGCAGCCCTCACGTGTGATCATGGCATTTAGAGATGTACACACGTACACGCGGTGATGGCGTGTGCTGAGTTGACAACAAAAATGTTATCTTAACATTATCTGGACTTCTTATTATCACAGTATTGCTTAATGTACTTCTACATCCCTCATTACTGGTTTATCTTTGCTCCGAATCCGTGTCATCACATACATACAAACATACAAAGGTTGTATAATAGAATAAAGGAGAGGGTGCGGGACCCTATACTCGCTGTGCAGCTCATACAAACTCGAACGCGATGCGTCCAAGCAGCATCCTGCGTATATCACGGCGATGGTGCCACTGCGTGACGATAAACAGAGTGCATGGGCTGCGAGGCCAACTGCAGCGTTGTCACTCCTCCTGTATTGGATTGTCAGCAGCATGCTGCAGTGCTCGCACCATGACGTCTTCCTCCTCCCCGCCCACCACGTCCTCCTCCTTGACTGGAGCAGAGGGCACGCTCGGCAGCGTGACTCTTACGTATACTCCGGGATCCGGCGCTGGTGTCGAAGGGCTGGTTGTACCTACCACCGCTATCACGGGCCACTGCAACACACTCTCTGAGTCGCTCTCCAAGGCCGACGAGCTAGCTATGCAGCAGCGTGCGCAGATGGCACTGGGCACCGGGGCGGAAATCCTCACGAGCGAGGGAATCGAGGAGATGATGGAGGAGTTGCGTGAGGTGACCACGACGGAGGTGGAATCGCTGCTGGAGTCCATGCAAAATATGGCGCTGGTGAGGCAGGCCGGCATGCATGAGCTGCGCCGCACACTCTATTACACTACATCCCTCAAGACACGGGATTGGGTGGACACCGCCACCTACACTACACTCATGCGGTTGCTCACGGTGGAGATTCTGCGCCGCGACAACGAGGGCGTTTTGGCCGCAGATGATGTTCTCTATATAACCACCCATATGGTGGCTGCGAACTTCTACAACCGGCACCTGTGGAATCGGATGGAACGTGCGCTGGTGCGCACGTTCTTTTTCGAGAACATCGACCTCCCCACAATTAAAGCCCTCACAACGAAATTGTTTAAAACGCGTCGTGGCTGCCCAAGAGAAACTTTAGATATGCGGCGCAAGGTCCTCAGCGCGATGACCCAGCGTGTGTCTGTTCTCGCGAATGACTTCGATCTCCCCTCGCTGCTTGGGATCCTACAGTGTTACTCAGTACATGACATGGCGCCGCGTCCGCTCGAGCCCCTCGTCATACGGGCGACCAACCACATCACCGAGTTTACCCCACACGAGTGCGCCACGCTATCGCACCTGCTTCGCAAGTTCCGTCTGATGCGTCTGGAGGTGTGCGAGCGTCTCATCGAGCGCATTTGCACCTCCGACCAGCTGAACCATCACATGGCGAGCTCCGCACTCATTGCCATCCGCACATGCTACAACAGGGTGAGCGACAGCGGCCGGGGTGCCCTCCATGCCGAGCCGACGAGACAGAAGCTACGTGCGCTTGGGGAGCAGGTCGGCTGCCGTCTCGACGAGTTTGACTATCCTGCGATACCAGTGATCCTCAACACCCTGGACATCGTGGTGACCACGAAGATCTATGTCCCCAAGAAGGTCCTCCAGACCGTCTTTTCACAGGCTAACCGGATGATTGCTGTGGTGGTGACGCATCAGGACGACCTTGTCGACCCCGAAACCGGCAAGCGTGTCAGGCCCATCACGATGGAGGAGGGCCGACAGCTGCAGGCACTGCTGCTACATTACGGCCCCGAGCTGTGCCCTGAGCTGCTGACTCAGCTGAAGGGGGCTCTGCGGGAGGGGCTGCTCCCAGATGAGGCCTCACTCTAAGCGTACGTGTGCGTGTGTGTGTGTCTATGGGCGAATGTGTGTCCATTAATGGTGAGAGGACGTCAGAAAGGGAGATAGAGACCAACAGCCTCTGCTGGGTGCATACTAATAACCATTGAGCACAGTGATCAGTGCATTTCTATCAGTGGAAGGATTGTAGTGGCAGCGACCCACGTGCCAGTTCCTTCCTCTCCGTCGGGAGAAGTCAACACTGAGCGCCCCTATTCCATTTCCTCTCTGTTCTCCTTTCTTCACTTCTTCAAAACCATCACTACTTATTTTCCTTTTCACTCAAAAGACACACACACACACACACATTCATACACGTACTTCTTCTCTGCACCATAGCCCTCTCTCCTGTTGATGCGCTGTCGAGTGCCACGATACATAAACCAGTTGTCTCTGCAGAGACTGCGTCTCTCATTAGGTGTTCAGCGCCATTGCCAAGGGTTTCGTCAATGGCATGGAAATATCCTGTCAGGCGCGACGACCGCTTTTCACCAGAGGCGCAGTGCGACAGGGGGGCCATCGGATCACGGGCATCACACTCCCAGTGTGTGTGTGGGCGACCCAGGGCCATCGGGTCTCTCCCCATCACCAGCAACCCTATCTACCCCGGAGCAGACATGGATGCAGCTGATTGAGTGTGTGCAGGCAAGTGCCGCCCGCGCACTCGCTGTGTCGGACAACGACAAGGCCACACCTGTGTGCGGTGGGCTGCTAGAGCTCTGGCGCGCAAACTTTCACGACACACTCTTTTTCCAGTCTCCAGGATCCACTACAAACCACAGCTGGGACTGCCTTCCTGCGGTTGGGGATGTGGAGGAGGTACCTGCCCTTGTGGAGGCGCTGTGCCACGCTAACCGCACTCTGTCCGCACATCAGGACGACTCAGCATCACTCGAGGCGGCAGAGGAGATGCGCGCTCTGGCGCTGTACCTTACCAAGCACAGGCTCCGCTATTACCTTCCTATCGTAGACGCCAAGGTCTACCCACACACAGGCACGGTAGAGGATGGCACCACCCCTGCGGAGAGGGCACAGCTTCAGCACGCAGCGCGCGGGTGTAGCCCTTCTCCAGTGCGTAACACAGAACACACGGCAGTGCAGCTGGCGGGTCTGGGTAGCCCCCGGCCAGTGCGCCTCGGGCGAGCTGATGGGGAGCGCGCTCGGGACCTCGTGTCGGCGCTGAGTGACGAGGCTCGGCTGCGCGCCACCGTGCTGCTTGATGTCATTGATGCGCTCCTAACCACAGCGCAGCCAACGCACCGCGTCCGCGGCGACCTCTATGAGATGGCGGTCCCGGTGCTGAGCGCCGTGGAGCAGCTGGAGAGCGATGCGGTGGCTGTGCTGTCGGTGTGTCTCGCCCGATGTGTGGAGGGCTACGCGACGCAGCAGATGCTTGTTAGCGCGGCCAAGTCATCAGGACCCTCTGGACCGCACACTGCACCGGACAGCGACCCCACTGAAGGGCCCTCCCACTATCTGCGGCCGTTGGTGCCACTCAACGACGGCTCAGGGAGTGGGGGTAAGGGCTGGGCTGTGGGAATGTCGCCGGAGGACGTTGCAGAGGAGGAGCAGCTTCAGCGGCTGCGTGGCGGCTCTCTCATCTCCGTGGTTCCTACAACCGTTGTTGGCCACCTTCACGTCGTCGCGCGCGCGGTTCGGGGCCGGATGGAAGGCGCCATTGCGGCTTACACCGTCTCCAGTGAGGACGTGCAAGGGAGGTGCAAGTGGCAGGACACACCAGAGCATAAACTGGCCGCCCAGCGCCGTGACGCTGCAGAGGCTGGAGTGCGTGGGCTGATGCCCCTATCTCAGTTGAAACAGGTGCAGTCACCTGTGCGGAAGGGTAGAGAGGGAGGTCGGCCTCGCCGTACACTATCCTCGTACACCTCAGGTGACGACTATGCGATGAATGAGAAGAAGGTGGCTGATGGTGACCGCGGCTCGGCCCTGGACGCCACAGCGCAGTCCATTTGCCTGACCGACGTGGCAGAGGTGGCAAGTGCATTAGCATCGGCACGGTACCGCGACGAGTCCTTCTGGGATACAGTGGGCCGCTTCACCTGCTGGTCCATCTTCGTGTTCACTGAAAAGGGGGGCACTGTTTCACAGGATTTACCAAGCGGCGCGAATGACTCGGGAGAGATAGCATTTCTGCGTGAGGTGCGGGATGTGTGCTTCGCACTTGATAAGATACAGCGAAGGGGGCAGTACGATGCGATCATGGCCGAGCTAGTTCATCATGAGTTGCTGACGGCACCCATCCCACCACCGTCAGCCAGGGTACGCGCCATGGCCGGAGTCGAAGGCAAATCAATTTAGCGTGGCACTGCGATTGGCGGTGAGAGACCGAGCATGCGAACTTCTATGTGCATGGATGTTGGTGTCTGTCTCGACGTCGAGTGCTTCTCAGTCCATCGCTATGAACGTGCGAGTAGCAATTATACCTTTACGGGTTGTTCATAATGCATGCTGCGTACCGCTATGAGCGATTGCATTTATCTATATTTATACAAATACAGCATTTATGTGTTTCTCAGCGCGGCTTTTTTTATGTTTCTGCCTTCCGTCCACGTAACTACTCAGGACGAGAGACATTCCACCCCCCTTTTTTTAGCCACTGACGTTGCGTCAGAGTGCGCTTTGCTATTTATAGTTGCGTACTCATTGCAATGGTTGCCTGTACTGGTTCCCCGTCCACGCCCCCTCCCTCTGCTTCCTCATCTATGCGGGTCTGGCACTTGGTACATAGCATTAGGAGGCGGAATTACAGTGGTAGCCGTTCGCTGGTTCTACCGTCGTTGCGAGAGAGAGCCTTTGAGCGCAAAACCCACAGAGAAGAGTGGCGGGTGAGTGAGTGACAAAAGTGGAGAAGGTGTCTAATCGCTCCAGAAAATAATCAGCACAACAAGATCGAGGACCCTCGCCACGCATACCTGTTACGCAGCGCGAGCGCGCGAGTCTTTTTCAATGCAAAGTGATACGGTGGCACAGCGGCTCCGCCAACTAGAGTTTGCCTCCTGGGAGGAGGAGTCCTCGCGTAGTCTGTACAGCACACCCCATATTCCAGGATTCCCATGGCAGACGGTTACCAATCCGGTCAGACAGGAAGCCACGGCGGGTGAAGAGTGTCCGGTGGCACGACGGTGGGTGGTCCCGTATGATTATACATTCAAGGTCTTCGTGAAGGGCCGATGGGTGGGCCGTGAGCTGCTGCAGGTGTACGCGGAGGAATTTCCCCATCACTCCCCTGCGTACTACGCCTCCAGCCTGCGCTCTGGCCGTCTCAGACGTGTCGCCAAGCAGCAGCTCCACATACAGCAGCAGCGCCACAACGTGCAGCGGCGGTCACTCAAGCGTTCATTCGATGCGATGACGGGGCACAGTGACCCACGCACTCACGATGACACGGTCACATCCACTGGGCTGGCGGACGCCGACATCCACAATGGCGAAGTCGTACCTGTTGGTAGCACAAACTCTGGAACCGAGGTGCTTCAACATGGTGATATTGTACTTCACACAGTCCACCGCCACGAGATCCCGCTCGCGATGGGTGTGTCCGGCGTGGATGCCGTGCAGCTTGTTGCGGTACGCGTACGGCAATATGGATTGCTTTGCATGAACAAACCCACTGGCATTCCCACGCACGCGACGGGGAGGTACTTCTACAACTCGGTGCTTGGGATGCTAGAGTACGTGTTGGCTCCGCGAAGGCTCTCCGCGTGGATTCTGGACGAGGACCCACTTCTGCAATCGTTGGTGTGCACTCGTGGCCTCTCCGTTGATGAGAAGCGTGAGCTCTTGGATTACTACTCTTGTGACGGTGGTACGGTTAACACAGAGACGGTGGTGCTTGATAAGGCACCGCGACCTTGTCACCGCCTTGACAAGGTGACATCGGGTGTACTGCTGCTAGGTGTTAGCCAAGAGGCAACAAAGCGAGTGAGCACCGCGATGATGCGCAAAACGCACTCGCTCGATGAGGCAGTGCAGAACACGCTTGCTGGCGCGCAGCTTGGCGTTGCGAGTCCGGCTGAGGACGCGGCGCGACAGGTGGTGAGGGGGGACTACGGCCTGCGCAAGCGATACATTGCACGTGTTAATGGCACGGCCTTTTCCAGGAAAGATGAGGGCGGCGCAGAACCACCAAGCATGGTGCCTCTGAGTGAGGCAAATGTGGGATCGATCAACGATTCCACGGCCCAGTGGCTCGCCGAGCTGAGAAATGCTGACGGCAAGGTAAAGGGCACGCCTGGGGTGTTCCCAGCTGCCGTGCTGGTCACCACGTCGGACTCCGATATGAAGGCGGAGACTGACCACGACCGACTAGATGCGGGAGTGGGTACTCACAAGGTCTCCGTAACTCTGTGCCAAATACTCTTTGCAGCCACCGAGGATGAATGCGTAGTGCACTGCGTCCCTTTCACTGGACGCTTTCATCAGATCCGCATTCACCTCAGCCAGTGCAATACTCCCATCGTCGGTGATGTGGCCTACTGCGCGCCGGTCAGATCCAACTCTGATGAGGGTGATGCCAACACAGAGAGCGAGGAGGTTAGCGATGGAAAGGTGCTATTCAAAGCAGAAGACCTTCCGCGCTGGTACGTGAGCACTGGCGGCGTGCTGCGTGCCCCGGGGCACTGTGGTGACGCAGGTGTAGGGGCTGGTGACGTGGTGGCAGAGCCTCTGTGCTATGAATGCTGTGGACGCCTTCCCGTGGCGACGCTCAGCGAGTGCAGTGGGTCTTCAGCGGTCTGCCTTCACGCGTGGCAGTACGAGTTGGATGAAGATGTATTACTGGGTGGCACCTCAGACCAGCCCTCAGTTCCCCCAGAGGGGGTGGAGGCGCTCAGCAGGCATGTGAAGCAGGAGGGTGGCAAGGTAATCTTCAACGCGCCACCCCCACAATGGGCTGTCCCCCGCCATCTTTAATTGCCAAAGGCATTCTTCACATAAGATATGTGCGCGTGTGACCCTTGGACAGCCGAAGAGGCAACCATATCAATAATAAGAACGCTATTCACACAAAGCGAGCGCCCATGACGCAGAGAGTGCTTCATACCCCCTCCCCAATTTTGACTTGTGGGCTGCATGCATGAGCCCAGGTTCTCTGCTGATGCTGTGTCTCGCCACCCCTCCATCTTACTCCTTCACACTGTACTGTGCTAACGAAAGTCACAGGGCCTGGAAAAAATATATATACATACACACACGTAAGGCGTGTGTATTGCATGCGTGTGCGTGTGAGCAGACCGCCACTACTGTGGGATTGTGGAGTTGTGCTTTCTCTCTCTCTGCTGTTGAGTTCTCCCAAGCCCGCTGGACGTCGCTGCGCAGACCACTCTACACATACAGTGCTAGTTCCGGAGAGAGGTATGCTTCTTTCACACTCGCTGCGGCATGCGGAGTGCCCCATCTGTCTACAGTCTCTCGCCTTCGATGGACTGCGGAGGGGAGGCAGCACCAGCACGAGGGCTGGGAGTGAAGAGGGCACCGTTACTGGCGCTCCGACAATCTCGTCCTCACAGAGCGACTTCATGATCACATACGCACCTGGGGTGCGCAAGCGTGCACGAGGGTGCGACGTGTCACAGGGCCCTTTCAATGACGAGGGGTCTTCTCTCTCCCAGGGCAACACGAGCGACGGGGCCGGTGGACTAGTAGTACTAAAATGCGGGCACTTTCTTCACTACCTCTGTGGTATGCAACTGTGCGAATATTCCACCAAGCCGTCTTGTCCTGTGTGTCGCGCCCCTATTCGGGGCACAGAGGAGCTGATACCTTTCCACCCCCACACACGCCCGCTGAAGTTTCATGGCGGTTGCGGTAGCAGCAGCAACAGTTACTGCTCGCCACCCTTGTGCCCACCCCTCAGTGCATCTTTACAGGCAGAGACTGGTACGTTAAAGGATGAGGCGGGGGCGAGAGTGGAGCGCGGTCTCCACCCCTCTGACGCACAATGTAAGCTCACTATTGGGAGCTCTCAGCTTCCGGAATTGCAACTGCCTCTTCCAGATACTGGGGTATTGACATCAGTGGCGGCAGAGGAGGTCTTTGATAGTGGGAGCGAGGACGGGCTGGTGGAGGGTGATGAAGTTACATTGTTGGAGTCACGCCATGTGCCTCCGGCTCATGTGTACCGCGATCATCTACAGCGCACCTCCCGCCTCGCAGAGGGCCGTAGCGACACACTAAGCGCACGGGAAGCGAACCTGCAGGACAGTCTTCGCCAACTTGAGGAGGACTGCACAGAGCTCACACGTGCCGCCGCAGACGGGCGGCGGAGGGTGGAGCTTATGTCGCGGAAAGGCGGTGGCATGGATGCAATGGAGCGGCTAGTTGAGCTGCGGCAGCTCTGCCTGGAGACCAGGCACTCTTGCGACTGCCTGACAGATGAGCTGGCATTGGCCATTCGTGAAGGTGAGGAGGCGCGTCGTCAGTTGGAGAAGTACTCACGAAAGCTGAGTCGGCTGTGAGACCCCACAACTTTGCTCGCACAGTGCACGTCTCTGTGTCCTCATATCTTGCTCTCCATTTATATTCCCCTCCCCCCCCCACACACACAAAGAAGAACGCAGGGCCGAAGCAATTGTAGGACTCTATCCTTCCGTTAGTCTCCGAGATCTTATGCGTGTGTGCGCTCGATGCATGTGTGCACTGCAGAGCGAGACAGTCCTCTTCATATGTAAACACATTTTTTTTCTAACATTCTTTACCGCAAGTTCCCCCTATTTCTTTTTGTTGTTGCTGCTTCTCAGAGTAACTTCAAGTCCTTCCCACATACACAAACACACACACACACACACTAACGCTGGAACACTTCCCAACGTGATGCCCCCGAAGTTCGAACAAGAGGACCCCAATTACGAGGATGAGGAGGGTGACGAGGAAGTGGAAAGTGGCGAGGAAGAGGAAGAGGAGGAGGAATGGAACGAGTTGATTCCACTGGATGACATTGACGCCACAGAAAATGGGCCCAGCACCTACTTCATTGGTGGGTTCAGTGTCGAAAAGAAACTCACGGCTGCTGTGGACGCGGTGCGGTATGAGCAGGACCGCATTCTGGTATTTCCCGGCGTCCACGCGGGCCCCGAGAATGGCGAGGAGAAGATCACCCTGGACGAGGCTAGGCTGTGTGGCCTGCACATCGCGGGCGTACCGTTCGCGCGGGGGAAGAAGGGCGGTTATCCCAGCAAGCCGATGGCCCCCCAAAAAGTGGGTCGGCGCGTGGGGCCGTGGTTCCTGTACACCACGGCTGCCATGACGGCGATAGAGGAAACCTCTGGCGGAGCCCCCGCGTCAGGTGCAGTCCAAACGACCATGGCGTCGTCTGTGTACGGCGCCACTGTTACACCAACCATAATGAACCCAGCGGAGTACCCGGTATTGAATGCCTGTGTAACGCTCCGATATGACACGCAGGGTGCAACCACGGGGGCGGAAGCTGGCGAAGGAGCCGCGGCGGCGGAGGCAAGGGAGCCGCTGATCAAGTACATACAGGAACCAGACGAAGACGAGGATGCGGACGACGAGGAGGCTGAGGCAGGCGAGCACGACGATGCGGATGGCCGAGATGACGACGGGGACGAAGAGGAGGACGGTAGCATTGGGACCCAGAAGCGTATGGAGACTGTGGTGATTGAGGGTCTGTGCATTCTGCACGGCATTGTCCTGGAGCCCTTGACACGCGCGACTGTGCGCCACTGCGTGGTCGGCATTCCCTCTGCTGTCCACCCACAGCATCGCATCACCACCACCACCACGGTCACTGCGCATCCTTTCACAGAGGCGGCGATGGACTGCTGCATTGTGTACGGCAGTACAGCCCACGCCATCTACGCGTACCCACGCAGTGCCCTGCGTCTCACTAGCTGTGTGATTGACGGGCCAAGTCTCTCCGCGAGCCTTGTGCAGGCCTGTGCCATACGCCGCGCGGCCCGACACACCTCAACATTGGCGGTCTTAGAGTATCGTGCCCGGCAGCGAGCGGCGGCCAACCTTGCTGACACCACTAGCCACTCTGCAATGACAAGGGACACAGAGCGGTTAGCGCGATTTCTCATCCCAGAGGCGGTTGCCTGTGAGGTGGGCGTCTTCTGCGACGATGCGGACATCCTCGTGCAGGACTGCGTTGTGTCCAACACGAGGCTGGGGATTCTGCTGCATGATGGGTGCGCTGGTACTCGCGTGCTGGCATCGGATGTTCGCAGCGTGAAGGACACTGGTGTGTACTCCTACGGTATGTCGGGGTGTGCGAAGGTACTGCAGTCCACAGTGCGGGCCTGCTGGCGCGACTGCGTCCTGGTCGTGGGGCCTTCCGAAGCGGAATCACGGGCGGCGCTGGAGAAGTACAAGGCCGAAAACAATCTCACTGACGCTGCTGCCGAGGAGGACGAGGGAGAAGGCGAGGGGGAGACGCCGCATGCAAAGGAGGGCGGCGCCGCTGCTTTGCCCCGCCGGCCACTCTTCGCACAGCATCCACACATACGGCAATGCCGGATTACTGGATCTGTACGCGTTCAGGGAGATGTGCGCTCCGGTGCCTTTGTGGATAACTTTGTCTTCCGACCGAAGGCGGATGGCCCGCTAAGCGTCGCAGTGGCGGGGGCGGACGCAGCCGTGGATCTTGTCATTGGACCGAGCTGTGGTGTGGATTCTAAGTGGCTGGTGCATGGCTTCCACGTTGTCGGCGTGGAGGGTGAACAGAAGGCGAAGGTGGACGAGGAGGAGAGTTAAGAGCTGGCGCCGATGGGCGGCATGTAGATAGTGTTCATGACAAGGTATGTATAAATATTAAAAAAAAAACGTAGCACACACACACACACATAGAGACAGGTATGGTACCAGTCATGGTAACTCTGCGCTTTTCCACCCACATTTCCTTCTCTGTGTACACCTACTCCTCCCTTGTCTCTCTCGTGTTGATGAATGGAACTGCTGCAGTGGCGGCCTCCACACTCGCTGAGAGTATTCATCTTTTTTTCCTTTCCTCTGTCACATTCCATCAAAGCGGCGCGGGCCAGAGTGACCTCAGCCTCGCACTCACGCTAGAGTTAGTGCATCACGTACGCACACAAGTTACTTGTATCTGAAGACAGCTATCAGTAACATTATAGAAATCGCTCCTTCCTCTCAATTCTTCTTTTTAAGAAATTTAAGCTCTCTCCCCAGCAGTACCCCTTTCATGTCGGCATTATCAACGCCCAGGGAGTCGCACAGATCCCAGACCGGGTCCATCACGTTCATCAACGATAATAACAGCGTCGCGAATGCGCTGAACTTGGAGAGCGACTGTGAGAATGTCGCATCCACTCGCTCCCCCATGAGAAGGGGGCAAGTGGAAGGGATGACGACTTCATCATGGCCACGCAATGGGGGCTACAGGCACCACACCAATGACCTCGCCGCCACAATGCCCTTCAGTACGCCTCATACTTCAGTCACACCCCCAAAACGAAGACGACAGGGCGTGAAGAAGCAGAAGCCACCGCAGCAGCAAAGCCGCTGCGTCTCCGGTGAGAAGGCTTCCAGTGAGAGAGTATTTACCAAACGAATGGCACATAGGCCACCGGCGCTGCAGAATATGGATACCGACACTGTCCACGCCATGCCCCGCTTCACTGAACGTGCTGTTGGCGTTCGCAGGAAAGCTCGTGGTGACCAGCGAGCACCCGCTACATCCAGTGCAAGGGGGGTGCCCATCACGCAAATGTACGAGTACCGGTATGATGTGCATCCGCTGCATCAACGCACCGCTGGAGCACCCACTCGTGCAATCAGCGCGAGAGGCGTGGGACGCGACCACGTGAGGGCAAACTCACGGGGAGTACCCCCCTCAGGAAGATCGGGCACAGCTCACACTCTTGACTCTGGTGTCACAGGGGTTTCTGCCATATTTCACCGTCGTCACAGTGCGATTGAGAAGTACTCGACTTCTTCTGCTGGCGTGGCCGGCAAAGCCCACGCTTCCCTAACCCTTCCTGCCAATACATCCACCGACCGTGGGCACGTTGATGACTCCTCCGCCGATGACAGCGCTGCTGGCCCATTGCATCCTCTCAGTGTACGAGCGATACGCGAGTTGTATCTGCGCAGAGCACTGGAGTACAGCCCGAGCAGTTATAAGATGATCGCGGATGCCGCCAGCACTCTTGTGACTGCAAACGCTTCCACATCCACCCCAGCGATGGAGGGTAATGCGCTGTTTGCTCACCTTGCCAACTACCGCATGGCAACAACCCCACCAGCCACTGGGGAGTACCACAAAGATCCCATCGCGTCCGATGCCGCACCTGCTGGCAAATCAGTGCATTTCGCAGACGGCCCCCCGCCAGACCTGCAACCGTCGCCAGCGGACCTGCCGCCTGTGCCTGCGCCGTTCCCTTCCACCAGCGCGGACGCCGCGCCGCCAGCCCAGACTCAGCCTGCTGTTGCGGCTGCGCAGGCAACGGACGCGGCTCCCCCGCCACCGCCGCCTCCGACCTCCGCCCCAGCGCCAGACACTGTCGGTGCGGCAGCGCTACCAGCAGCACTGGATAGATCTTTGCTGATTGCCGCAGCGATGGAGGTGGCAGCGGCTGGTAACCCCGCCGTGGTGCCGGAAGCGCGTGAGAAGCGTATCGATAGTACCGACACACTTGCGGTGGACAAGGAGGAGCTGAAGCTGATCCGCCACTTAGGCGAGGCCACGGAGCGCGCGGCGGCGGCAGAGGTCGCTCGACCACGGGGAGAGAGCACAGGGGCGAGCAGTTGTGACGACAGTGGTGGCCTTTATGGGTGGCGGCAGCTACCTGCGAACGTACTCCTGCCCAATAGGTTGGCGGAGTGGCACATATCCTCTGAGGCGGAGCGCGCTGCCCAGCAAAAGCAGATCATGGCAGAGCATCAGAAGCTGAGTGAGGGGCCACAGCCACTGACGTCCCTCGCGACCACTGCTGATCCAGTAGCAAGCACCGACTCAACGGCGGATCCTTATAAGGGGTTCGAGGTAGACTACCAGGCCTGCTTCCAGGACATTCGCAATCCGCACAACGTGGAACTGAAGCTGTACTCCAACGAGGGTACCTCGTCGGGCGCTGAGTCTGCCGTGGCGCCGCTACCTCAGAGGGTGCGACAATCCACACTGGCCTCGCAGGCGGTGCTTCTGCGTGATCCTATCACTCTGCTCTCCTGTGAGCACCTGTCGTCGGATACACAAGATGAGCAGCACCGCGCCAAAGCGGCTGCCTCAGTGCGGTGGAGCTCGGACCCAGTGCCCCCCCTCGGCGGCCTCGCAGCTAAGTTCCAGCCCACCAGTGCGCCGCTGGGGGAGACCTTTTGCGAGCTCACGTACCCTGCCAAGGTGCTGCTCTCCTCCATCCTCTACGTACGCGCACTTGGTGGCTTTCCAACGCTGCTGCGCGCCCAGCCTCTGACGGACCTCAGCCCCGTCGTGGATAAGGAGAACTGCATTGAGCTGGTCTTCTGGAATGCGAGCAGCGAGGAGCGCTTTCGGCACCCGCAGCCCGTTAGTGGTGATTTGGGCGGCGGCAGTGGCGCGACCTGGCAGCGGCCCCAGGGGCCGTCGCAGATTGAGGCGCAGCTCTCACGGACGGTGTCGGCGGTCTTTGGGGCCCGCGCAGACTGGCGAGATTCGGTGGGTGACTTTGGGTCATACTTGGGCGGCGGTGGCGACGGCGTCACCAGCCGGCCTTCCCATTTTGATGGACTGGCAGAGGGATTCATGCGCGCCCAGCCGGACGGGGGCCGCGACCTTGGCAAGAAGATGGGCAGTGAGCACATTGGGGGCCGCGGTGTGCCGCATGTGGCTGCCGGCGGCACTGAGAAGCTGCGCCGCAGCTCCACGAAGAAGTCACTGATGGACTCCTCAGTCCTCGGAGCGCCAGAGGGCTTAGCCAACGGCGATGCTGAGGGGCTTACGGGTGCGATATCGGACACACTTAAACGCAAACAGCAGCAGCCGGACAGGCGCAACTCTCTGTGGAGTATCTCACCCAGCGTGGATCCCAACGCCGGCAGCCAAAAAGCAGCCCACAAGGACCCACCAAGCACACCCACCCGCAAGGGCTGTCAGCACATCAAGGAGGGCGAGGACGAGCTCTGCGTGGTGGTGAGGGCGGTGCTGGCACAGAAGTCTACGCTCTACTGCTTTGGGAAGGAGGAGGTGGTTCACGTACTTCCCCCGCTGCCACGTGCAGAAGAGTATGTAGAGAAGCAGCAAACAGTCAAGGACTCTGTGCTCGAGCGCTTGGCGATGCGCGACAACGACCCAGTTATGAAGCTACTGCAGGAAGATCTTTCAGAGGTAAGGAAACAGGACGCTAAACGGCGAGCGGCAGAGCTACAACGCAATCGCCGACAGGCAGCACGTGGACCAGTGGCGATCAACGAGGAGGGGTCGCCCTCTGCCGAGGATTATGGCGACTTAGTGGTGGCCTTCTTGCTGAGTGGGGAGGCGTCGCAGCTGAGCGGGGTGCTTCCAGATGCGATGGAGCTGGAGGGACTGCGCTATCGCATCTTCAATCTTCAAGGGTACAGCGTGAGTGATCCCTACAACCTTGGCAATGACAGTGAGGTGACCAAGGAGGCTCCCACTGCAGCGACGGAGCCGGCGAGCCCAAGGTCTGAAGGGTGGCTGAGTCCGCAGCTGAGCGGGCGTTTCGTCAATTCACCCATGATGTCCTTTACGAGTAGCCCCTCCATGACATTTGTGGGCTCACCTGGGGCCCCCACTGGTAAGCCGCCGCGCCGCCGTGGCACATTTGGGGATGACCTTTTTAAGCGTTACGGCTACGTGTCCAACCCACTGGGCACGGCAAAGTCATCCGTGGTCGAGGACGATGGACGTCGGCGGGAGCGGGTGGTGGGGGAGCGGTTCCCACTGTACCGGGCCTCGAGTGTGGCAGAGAGCACGCTGGCAGCCTATCACGCCTCTGAGAAGGCGAAGGCACGAAACCGAAAGCTAAGGGAAACCTCTGCCTTCGCCGCTGTGAGGTGGAATGACGACGGTGAAGGTGCACCGGCAGGGCATCCCGATAACATCGGCTCCGCGGCAAAGCCGTTGCTCTCGCTGAAGGATAACTTGCTGCGGGATACGGAGAAGGATCTCCTTCGATTCCGACCTCTTAACTTCAACGGTTTCTACTCTGAATTGCTAGATGCCACACAATTTGCACTGGATATCCAAACACGCCAGACGAAAGAGCGGGTGATGCAGGCGTTTCACATGTAAGATGAGTAGGCCTGTGAATTGCATACATTGACTTGTTCGCAGAACGTACCAAGTGGGAACTCCTAAAGGGAGGACTGCGTGGCAGCCTCCATTGGCCCCCCCTCTTCTTTTGGTTTTCTTTTCCTTTCTGCACAGTTCATACATACACGCACGCTCAAAATGTGAAGGCAACCTTTACTGAGCAGACACACACACACACACAGCCACATACATATATATACAGGTGACTTTAGAGTGTTGTCTCAGCGTTCTTCTTGACCATTGATTGGCACACACAACTAGAATAATGAGTGAAGAACTTTAGACTGTTAGCTACGTCTGTCACGACTGACATACAATCAGCAGGCTCGGGTGGCACAGCGGCTTGCCACCTTCTACTAATCAGAACACTGCTCCTGGTAACGGACGAGTGCGCATCTGTGTGCGCGCGTCGATCTTGATTTTTGAGTGTTGCACACTATCCTACCCACTCTACTTTAAAAGTCCATGTCCTCTCTTTCATTTTCCATACAATCACCTACTTTCTCACCACAAAACAACAACAAAAGGTGGAAGGGTAAAGCTCTTTGCGTGACGCGAATACACATTTTGGATCCACGGCCCAGGAGGGAGTGACAGAGCACACATCAAGGATTCTGAAACGTCTCCGCTTATTATTATTGTTTTCCTGCCTTTTCTTTCTGTTACTATTTATACACTTCTCTCGCATCAGGTGCCTCGGGGTGACCTGAACCCCCCTTTCTTCCCCCGTTTCCTTTCCCAATCCCCCTTCACGTTTGCACTCTCGAGCAGGACACGCTCACACATTCTCTGTCCTACTGGAGCACTAACTTTCCTTTGTTTCTCTTTGAGAGGTGTCATTGTCGCTTTCCTTGTGCCTCTGTCGTCCTTACGACACGTACTACACTGACAGCCTTCATCGCATCGAAGCGTATACCCTCACCCTCCTTGTTTCACTCGACCCCTCGCTGCACTGTGCAGTAGTTTCACGACTTGCATTCACTGAGGTGAGTTCATAGTGCGCATGGAATCTAATATGCACAATGCGACACGGAGGAAGAGAGGTGGCCTACCAGATTCCATTGAAACACTGGCAGCCGTCAGTAGAGGCTGTGCTGCTACGAGCGACGGACCAGGCCAAGCCGAGGCATGGGTAATGCGCGAATCTGAAATGGAGGCATCCAGGCGGCCCATGGCACATACCTCATCAATGCGGCACCTGGCTACACACAACCGCCATTTTAGCGCACCTGTTAGCCGCAACCTCACGAGAATAATAGACTCCGTCGACCACCCAGCACCACCGCCGTCAGCTGGCACACTAATTCAGCCCATCGCATCAGAGTGCAACGAAGAGATGATGGCGCAGACGGCGCCAACCGCAGCAGAGGGACTGTATGTGCATGACGAGTCCACCACGCATTGCTTCTTGTCCCCAACCCACGCTCAGCTTAACCTGCACGGCCTCACTGTGCCGGTCACAGGTGGCGGAGGCATTATGTCGCGTTCGACTGCGAGCCAGTTCACCCATGTAAGTAGTTTGCGTGGCACCGAAGAGAACAAAGCAGATGGTGGTAGCAATGGTGGTGGCGATGTGCAGGCCAACACAACAGCGAGGTGGCCCTCAATGCAACCGGAGCGGGCAGACACTCTCGCCTCATCACAGAGCTTTACGACATGTGAAAGCAGTCGAGGCGACAGTTCGGTACTGCAGCGCCATATCAATGAGAGCATTAGCCTGTGCTCACAGCTACTAACCTCTCACAGGAACAGTGATTTCCGACGGACGTCAGCGACCGCCAACCCACCACCACCGTATCCAGTTGGCGACCCCACCGCAGCCAATTCGTTCCTCTGGCTAACATTTCGGCCACTCACGACGTCAGTTCAGAATACGAACAATCAGGGAGCACCAGCAGCGATGGCGCTCTCCGGCACTACCGCCTCGTTTGCTGGCAATTCCAAGAATCCCTTTCTTCACTCACATGGGCAGCGACAGTGGCCAAGCTTCGCCAGTAATAGCGCCAGAAGTGATGCCCGCAAGCGGTACAAGAAGCATCAGCAGCACGACAAGGTAGATTACAGTGGTGAGAGTGGGATTCAGCAGTCCAGTACTTCGAAGCAGCTTCTGAAGCCAGCAATCCTGACAAGCAGGCGATTTAGCGGGTCCACCGTGGCAACGCTCACAGATCCGATAAGGTGCACTTCCACTCTAAGCGGTTCCTTTGTTGCGTTTCCACTGAGCAACTGCGGCAGCCACACCAGCGTGGCCTCATTGCGCCCGGTGGCGAGGTACTTCACACACGCGGATGGGGAGAGGCAACCCCTGGTGGCGCGTCCCCGACGCACTCGAACGAGTGTGACTCTTGAAGTGTTCGCGAATGAGGGCACCACTTCCGATCATCGGCACTCAAGTGGGGGCAAGCACCGTATGTTCAGGCGAAGTCGCGCCTCGGTTGATACCGTATTGCCATTCTCCAACAACGGTGCCACTGCTACGTACCTGGGCCACATTCACCACTTCCTCAACGGCAGCACAAGCGCCTCCCTGGGTGTCAACAGCATTGCGATTGGGGAGCTCCCAATTGGCTGTGACAATGGCGATGCAAACCGTAAGAATAGCTTATGCAGTGGGAATGGCACAGGTGCGGATGGCGATGAGGAGCTCCTGGATCAGTCCGCGAAGTCGGCCTCGATTCTAAGCTTTGGCTTCGGCCTTCCACCTGCGCAGACGGAGCCCCCTCACGACACTCTACGTACCTCACTAGACGCGCCCAGGGCGAGGGTGGAGCCACTGCTGTCCATGCATTCTTTCTCGGAGGATGGGGAGTGGTCGCTTCTGCAGCGCACTGTGCCGCCAGTGGCCGCATGCGGCATCACACAGGACTCCGACACAGCACCACCACTTGGTGGTGCTGTGTCGGAGTCCTTGCATCAGCACACTACGGATACGGACGACGCCGCTGTTACCGACGCACTTCAGTAGGTTGCACCGCTGAGCGGAGGCCGAAGAGGAGTGAGGGAGGGAGTGGGACTTGCCGGTGGCACCGACAGCACCACCTCGGCTAATGACACCGAGGTGACGCGTGTCATGCTCTGCCTGTATGTTCACGATTGTGGTAACAGCAAGCTCTGTATGTTCGCACTGCCCAGTGAAGGATGCTATGAGGATTGGGAGTTGCCCTACTCCATTGAATGAGGAGTTAGGTTGCGCTGAAGGTTGATGATAACAACTAAAAGGCCCTCACAAAGGTGCCACTGTCGGAGACGAACCAATCCGACGCTTGTTCTTGTTCTTCTTCACCCCACCAGAGAAATTGGCACCTTTGAGCACATAGTATTGCAAATTTTATCTTTTCCATTGTATGTGTATGTGTATGTGTGTGTGTGTGGAGGATATACACTTTCCCAGTTCTCAACTGGTGTGAAATATTCCCTTCATTTATTCTGTATTCCTTGTCTTTCGTAGTTTGCGCTATTATGTATTGCACGCTCCCTTTTTTTTTGAACCTGTATCAGAGGAAAGTACGCATAAATGACAACACTAGTTCGTTGTGTTTTCATTTTGCGATGATTGTGAAATGATGATGCTAAGTGAGTACAAACTGTTCCTTCCTTCCTTCCCACCTTTTTTTTTTTGAACTGGTGCAAGTATATTGGAGATGGCCATTTACTAATTATGTCTCCTCAACTATATCCTCCTTCTCTGCAAGTCCGTTTTGAGTTCCCTTTTTTTTACATCAATCGTCCATAATGATGACGTGATGGAGAAAAAAAAAGCGTGAATGGAGGGAACCAGTGCTTAGGAGTACTTAAACTACTACCTCACGCAAAATGCCGCACAGAGCAGCCCCCCCCTCTTTAGGGCACTAACCCCCCATCTCTCTTTCTTCCCTGCCCTCATTCCCCCAAAATGTAAAAAAATCAAAAGACAGCTGCTGCTTTTTTTTTCTGAGTGGCTTGCTCTGTTGCTGGCTCCTCAGCTAATATATATAAGAATAACGTGTACTTCAGTCTTGGGTGGGGGGGGGGGGCGGAAGGGAAGCATGTAACTCTTTCAAGCGTGTGCCTATTTACAGCATCTTTTGTCGCTTTTCTTCTCTTTTGGTCTGGCGACAACCAAATATAGAGTTCTTTCTTTTTTTGTGTGAAGTACTTACTGCTGTTGTTATTCCCAGAGAGCTTTTGATTTTTTGTTTTAGCCAGCATGCGTGTGGTGCATGTATCCTTTTATTATTATCATTTACTTACATGAGACTACTGGCCTACCGCTAGATTCTCTCATCATATATATACAACCCTGTTTTTATTATATTTTTGCAAAGTGGAAGGAAAGGGTAAGTTTGTGGTTATGCTACTTGAGAAGTATTCATAAGAATACAGACACAGCGCCAATGATAAGTCCTTTGATTTGTGTGCTTGTGCTGGTCTACATTGCAAATTATCCTTTTTTTCTTACGAGAGGAGTGAATGAGGCAGTTGAGAAACTTGAGCGCCATAGTTTCTCAGTCATGTCACACTGCGTGCGTCGTATGTGGATGTAAGTACGCTGCTGTGATAACCATCTTTTTCATGCAGCCATTGAGGAGTCCTTTCTGGAGGAATGCAGTTGCATGGTGTCTTTCAGCTCACTAATGCTCATACGCAATCATGCATAACTTTATTTACCACTATATATGTATATATATGCGAACGCTATCTCCTCTGCATGTGCTTCAACTTTACAATTATTTTGTTCAGCATAATACTTGCGCAGGTGAACCCTCCAAGTGTAGTGAAATCCCACTCCTTTGGCACATAACAACAGATGTCTGGCTTCATAATACGGCGACTCATCCTCCAGAACATTACAGCAGTAGCGTTGTACTGTCCAATCCCGGCGGTCTCTTGCGCTGCCCTTGTTGTCTCCACCGGCGCGTCTTTCGGCGGCGCCGACGCCTCTGCTGTGAGTACTTTTCTGCAGCGATGCCTCGTTAGCGCATCCAGGGATGGGGCCAACGGTCGTGGCAGCTTCAGTCTTGTCACTGATGAAGAGATGCGGTGGATTCGGCAGCAGCGTGAGCAGGAGGCCTCTGAGAGTCGCGTTGTGCTTTCCACGCGACCATCTTGTAGTCTGATCCGTGGCATTGGTGGTGGGGCAGTTAACGTCCTCCTTGGCTGCCTGCTGTCCCCACTGGTGTTCCTCTCCGCCACACTGGAGAGGGTGCGGATGTGTCGTGGCCCCGTTGGTCTGCTGACTGCCGGCGCGTACGGTGCTGCGTGGGGTGGCGTTTTCTTTGCCATCTCAATCTACGCAGCGGGCCAGCAGGTGGCGCTCTCGTTTTATTACAAGTGCGTGGCCTCTCCGATGTACTACTGCCGGAGTCGGCGGCCCCCAGGGGTGGCGAAACAGTGGTCGGTCCTGAGCTGCAAATTTGAGTCCCCTTGCGGAGTGGCGGGGGAGGAGCACCCGCTGCTCGCTTATTACCCGGCTGATGCGGTGCTGCGCGAGCGCGCGATGAGACGACTGGCTGTCAGTCAGCGAAGCGAGCGAAAGAAGACGGGAATGTACACAGGCAAGAAGGGCGGGTCAACTCCTGGTGAGGAAGACTACTACGCTCTACTTGGAGTAGAGAAGGGAGCCACTGATAAGGAGATCAAGGAGGCCTTCAACCGGCTGGTGCTGAGGCTGCACCCGGATAAAAACCCCAGTCCAAATGCGGCAATGCAGTTTGACTCCGTCACAAAGGCCTATCGTGTTCTGTCGAATCCGACGAAGCGGAAGAAATACGACGTTGCCGGCTCTAAAGGCGTTGAGGACCTTGGCGAGAAGAAGCGCGAGGCGGTGCGTGCTGTGTTTGGCGGAGGGGAACTCCACAAGCTCTCTGGTGACGTCTTCATGGGCAGCTTCTCTCAGCGTGTTATTGATGGGCTCGACTTCGTGGCTGAGGACCTGGCTGTTGTCAAGCAGCGCATGTATGAGCGATGCCGTGATGAGCTGCTGAACGGGTACCTGGCTCAGTGCAATCCCGACGCTAATGCGTCGACTCCGAGTAAAGGAAGTTCATCCAGCAAGCCCACTAGCAATCACAAACGCGAGGATGTACGTTCTGGCGCTGGTGGCGCAGGCCAGGGCCCATGGGGTGGCGCCATGGCTGTGAAACTGCGCAAGTTGGTGTCAACTGGGCTTGGGAAAGAAGTGCTGTTCGTCATTGGTAGCGAGTACCATCGCGCTGTGGAGTACTACGATTTGGAGTGGCGTAGCAGCAAGAGTGAATCGAGTGCAGATGTCGCACTGAGAGAGGGAGACAGACAGCCGCGGTCGGTGCTTTTGCTTGGAGCCCTCCGCGCGAAGGAGTATATCACGAAGGTGGCCCCTCATCGCTTCTCGCAGAGTCGCTCGAAGGTCATGTATCTCTCCTCAGTGCGCAGTAACACCTTCAAGAATAGCGAGGCGATGGTGGATCTCGCGTGGTACACCTCAGTGCAGGAGCTGGAGTTGACCGCTCGGCATGTGGCTCTCGCGGTGCTCTATGACCGTACGATCACCGCGGAGGAGGCGCAACGGCGCCGTGACGCACTCGAGGCACTGAGTGTGCTGTTTTTGGGTTACGGACAGCCATACAAGGGCGCCAATAAGGCAACGATGGACCAGCTCACGAACTCGATTCGCGACTACCAGCAGCAGCAGCAGCGCGAAAAGGACAGCAAGTGAATTGTGTTTGTCTGCCATCCATGGGCTGAGCACCAAATCCACACACACACATACATATATACATATATGTATGTATGCATGCACGTAGGAGGGCAAGAGGAGCATCGAAACTTCCTGTCTTCGGTGCCCTCTGTGTTATGGTGCGGAGCCGCGCTGCTTATTCGCGCATGAGTGCGCCCGCTGTGTTTCTTCACATAGGCCTGTCAGGTTGCTCGCTCAACATTGGTGTTGTGCATTAATTGTAAAAAAAAAGTATATATATATACATCTTCTCTTAGTCGTTTTCTGCACTACAGAAGCCAGCGGTACAGCAGGTGGCTAGGCTCACTCTGCGTCTGCCTTCACCCGCTTCTTAGGATGCTGCTGCTGATCATGTTGCATGCGCATTCTACGCGGCACCAGTGTGCTAGAGGTGTGAGACCGAACGTCAAGAGGGTGTGAGAGGAACCACTAAAGCTGCACCTATCAGAAACATGCCACTTGTGTGCCTGCTGCTACTGTGAGTTACAGCAACAGCAGCGGTATGGAGATTGCCCTCACCGATCAGTGAAACTGCGAGTCTGTAGCTGCCACTACTGCTGTAATTGACACAGCCTTTTTCACCTCGTATGGGCTTTTACACCTTTCTGCAACTTCTGGCTTCTCATTGTCACTCTAATCTAATGCTGCTGTTCATGCAACAACAGACTCACATCTTGCAATTGCTCCTCTTAGTGATCATTAGTTGACATTGCCAAGAGAACGAAGACATTTTAAAACAACACAGCAACACTGCTTTCCCAATAAAACGTCCATACTGGCGAGCAGAGAGAGAAGGGGAGGAGGGAAGATAAAGGTCACCGCTACAGCAACGACACAGGAGAAGCATTTCCATTAAAAAAAACCTCGAGTATGTCGTCCACAGCAGACATCAGCAGTTCCAACGATGTAACGTCGACCAATAACAACTCATTCCCATCAGTATGCCTCACCACTGATGCGATCATTAAGGAGTGCATCAAGCAGGGGTTTTACCGCAACCCAATCTGCAACGAGAAGCTCTACCTTCATAACAAGGGCTTTGACAGCATTGCCCCCGGAGCCTTCGAGCCCTACACAGATGTTAAGGTGCTGTGGCTGGAAGGGAATGGACTCAGCGTGCTACCGTGTGGTGCCCAGTACATCGAAGTACTTCCACCAAAACGATATGACCCTTTCGCGGATAGCAGTGACGACAATAGCGACGGGCAGTCTGAGGAAATGAAGGAGGAGAGGACAGCCAACGCGAAGGGCCCCACTGCCCGCCACATTGACCCTACCTCTGGTCTCGTTGATGGTGTGACGGCGTCGGAAGGTGCCGTAGCGCATCCTGTGAAGGGAAAACGTGTGAAGGCTAAAGGGCTCGACAGGCATGGAGAGCCGGTACTCCCAGAGCCGGCCTCGATACCACTCGTGAGGCGCGATGTATTTAGCTCCCTCTACCCGACAGTGCGTCAACTGTATCTACACAACAATTTGTTCCGCGAGATGCCAGACATTAGCCGTTTCCACCGCCTGGACGCCATCAATCTTTCTAACAACTTCTTCAGCAGCGTTCAGCCGCACTGTGCACACTGGGAGGCTAAGATGCTGGAATACACAGAGAATTCACGCTTGGCCTCCACTCTCTCCAAGAGTGACCAACGTGAGTGGCTCAACCCCACAGAGACTAGAGCCAACGTCGCAAATAATGAGACCAGAGTCCGACATAACACACCCATCGACGTTGCAACTACAGCTGTGAACGATGGACTTGGGTCCATAAAAGCCTTTTCCCCCCAGGAGGCCAGGCGTCTACGTGCTGAGCAGCTGGAGCGATACAAGCGCATGGTGCAAACCTTCTCCTCCTACTGTCTCCATGAGCCCCTCGATGTAGACGAGGAGGGCCGGCTGCCTACCTCCGTCCCCCGCTCGCAGCTGTGTCCCTGTAGCTCTTTGCGCACTCTTAACCTCGCCGGCAATCAGCTCCAGGCCTTCGAGGATGTGTGCGGACTGCTCTGCTACAAGTCTGTCACCGTGCTGGACCTGAGTCAGAACGACATAAAGGACGGTGAGGCTCTGCTGCTCATCTTGGAGCGGATGCCGCGCTTACGCTCTCTCAAGCTCTCTGGGAATCCGCTCGTGCGGTCTCTGCCGCGTTACCGCAAGACCGTTCTTTCGCGCTGCTCAGGGCTGCTGCACTTGGACGACAGACCCGTCTTCGATCAGGAGCGGCGCCTTGTGAATGCGTGGGCGGGCGGCGGTGAGGATGGCGAGTCAAAGGAGAGGGAGGTCATAAAGCACGAGGCGGAGGAGGCGCAGAAGAAGCGACTTGAGGACTTCCGGGCACTCATCTCCCAGCACACTGCGCAGCGGGGCCCCCAGGCAGCGTACGTTGCAGCGATCTCCACCAACGAGGCAATCCGCAACAGCAATCGTGCCTCGGTAGAGGTGGGGCTGCGTGTGCGCTCGGTAGACCCAGACGATTCTCCTACTAGTTCTGAGGAGAGCGATGACGAGGACATGCCGGCTCCGGTCTCTACGACTGTGGCGGACAACCGGATACGGCGGAAGGACGGCGATGGCAGCGGCCAGGCGCCTCTGAACGTTCAGCCCGGTGACACCCGGTGCAGCCAGCTGCCGCAGCGAGTGCTGAGTTGCAACAGAAGAGTGGAGCCAGCGGCAGTTGCAGCCACTAATGAAGCCACGCAGGAGGAGGAGGACAGTGAGATATACATTCCCTCGTGAGGAAATCACTGTAACAAGAAGGGGAGAAGAGAGAAGAGGCGCCATAGAACACTGGGGGAAGGAGGTAAGGGCTTGGACATGTCCCAGAGGCCCTTATATACTGAGTCACGCTGGGTCATAAACAGCCCTCTGTCCACTACTCGCGTTCGCTGGTACCCCATGTCTTGGCGAGTCTGCCACGGCGATTATTGAATGCATGTACATATCACTCAGAGGGACAATGGCTACCGTTCATATATTCATATACATGTTATTTTTCTTTAAAGAACAACGATGATTCTCATCTAAATGGAAGCTATTGGATCCGATAACATCCCCACCAGTTGGGCATTGAACTACCACTTCCCTCCCCCCTCAGAGTAAACACTCCCTCCTCCTCATCTCCTTTCTTATAAGAAGATAATAACAAAGATTGAACGGAGAACGAACCTAAACAAGGAGACCAAGAAGGCTTCAGCATACGTACAGACGGTGGACTGTGTGGCAGGTCCACTGCGTTTTATAGGCTCTTCCTTTTTTTTCTCTCTATTTGCCTGTCCGTTTTCTTTGGTATACTGAGCAGCACATTGAGTGAAGGCAGCAGGAGTACAGCTTATTTTTCTCTTAGACCTAAGGCTGTTCGCCATATTAGCATTGCCATAACTTCCAATAGACACCATATACATATATTTTTCCTTCTCTTTGGGAGAACACAGAAGGAACAAGCGCTCACATACAGACAGTTTTTTTATATAAATCTATTTGAAAGAGGAATTGCTACTGCGGAGTCTGTTGCTGTAGTTATTGATTCGTTGCTATTTCTCATTGCTTAGCCTAATACGCATACATATAGAAACCTATTTAAAGTTGTGCTATATTTATACACACATACACACACGCAAACAAGCAAGAAGTTGTGTTGTGTACTACATGACAGCAAATCACACTTACTGTTGCTTATAATGTCTTCAGCACGTGATGCTTCTTCAAGCACTACCAGTGGCCTTCCGGTGCCATCTGCGACTGCGCTACACGAGGCTGATCGCACATGGATGCCGCTTTCCATGTACTGCATCTCTTTCACAGGGTTCCGTGAGCGCGCCGGCTCATCCACTGAGGATGCAGAAGAGAAGAGCACAGCTGGTAGCACATCGGGGCAAAAGAAATCACTGCACACGCTGGAGGACTACAAGAGCTTCGCTGTGGCGCTGGGTGCCCGTGTGAATAGCAATGTGACCAGAAAAACAAACGTGATCGTGGCGTGGAGCGGACTGACCCGCAAGCGTCTCCTCGGTGACCTTCACAACATCCCGGTGGTTCTGCCAGAGTGGCTTGAGCAGGAAGGAAAGCTCGACTGCAGCGCCTGCAGTGTTCCGTTCCTCTTCGGCTACACATTCTGCGCAACTCGTTTTGCGAGCCTGGAGGAAGAGCAGACCCTCGCCACAGTCATCCGCCGGTACGGCGGCGTCTTTGACGCCTCCCTGACGTCGCGGTGCGACGCTCTGCTGATCACGCCAGAGTTCGTGCGCCTGCTCCACCACGCACAGCGCCGCCGTCGCCGCTGCCGTGCCGGTCTAACGCACTCCGTGCGTGGCATACCGACGGAGCAGTCTGGTACTGTTGACGTAGCGCTAGAGGAGCTGGTCTCCGCTAAGCTGGCCTTTGCATGGCAGCATGACATTGCCGTGCTGGACTACCACCGCTTCCTCCTCTTGGCGAAGCTGGATGAGTCGAGCCACTCGAGTGGAAAACGCGGAACTCGTGAAGCGCCGCAGCACAGTCAGATCCGGGAGGACTTTGACACCATCATAAGCAAATGTGCAGTGCCACCCCCGCTCAGTGCGCAGTTGGCCGACCTCCCACTCGATCAGGTGCCCCCCGGTGACGACGCGGTTTCATCTGGAAGCGATGGGAGCCTCGTGGAGGACAATTCCGAGGCTGAGGGAGACGAGTACATTATGGAAGAGATCGCCGCGGGGGGATATCCGCTTTCCACCACGCATCCCAATGATGCGGCCTTGCGGCCGCAACGAGACTCCATCATCACCACCTACGGCGACGCTGGGGACGGCTGGGAGGTGCCAGAGAACACTGTGCGAGTGACGCACCCGGATTATTTCAACCCCTCGATGGGTGACCATAACGACTCCGCCATGGTGAGAGCGGCGCCATCCCAGACTGCCGACCCACTTGAGACCTCGCTGAGCCTCTTCTATGATCACAAGCGCGCCAGCGAGGCGGAGGCGGGTGTGGCACAGCGTCGTGAGAAGCTTCAGAAGCAGCTGGGCGTATTGGTGTATGGCAGTGACACCACATCCACCACCGCCGTCATGAACTCGATAGCGGATGGTGACAGTGGCGGGGCGCCATTGTCCTCTCAAGCGATGACTGACGTGCAGTCCTCCTCCCTCGCTGTGAGGCTTGGCCTGCTGCCCCCACGCGTGCCATTGGCTCTTCAGTGCCCCCCATTCTTGACAGTCGCACTGGTTGGCTGCAGCGATGCGGAACGGAGCGAGGCTGCGAGGGTGTGTGTGCTGTGCCGATTTCTGCGCCTCCCAACGCCCACCACACTCACCGACGTGGTCATTGTGGGGAGTGCCGTGGTGCGGAAGAAACGATACGCGAAGCCGAAAGCTGCTGCTCTGTCACGGCCCCATCTCACGCTACGGCAGAGAAATGCGCGTGGGGCAGCCCAGGGCAACTTATCGGACAGCAGGTCCACCATCTACTACTACGAGTGTGCTGCTGATCTGCTCGACTCGCTTAATCTCGCTTACGGCATTCCGCATCGCCACATACTGCCAATGTCGTGGCTGCGTGAGTGCCAGCGACTCGCACTGCAGGTGGCTGCTGCAGCCACGTCGCCCGGCACGACCAGTACTCTAGCGCCTCGTGCACTGGGCCCCCAGACTTCCGAGTGGGGAGAGACCTTTGTGGAGCAAACAGCGAGCGCCCCGCCACGTGATAGCGTGTTCACTATCGCGGAGGAATGTGTGGACTCTGACACGAGGGGTGATGCCAATAAACGTGGCGGGGAGGAGGTCTTTGAGCCGCAGCCACCTTTGAGTGTGGAGGACCTTCCCGATGTATATGCAAAGGCATTTCGAATTTACCCCAAAGAGGTGCATTACACACCGGAGACGGTGGAGTCGTCCACAGCCGTGATAGCTGAGAGCAGCGTTGCCGCCAATAGAGTGGCACCGCCATCTGCGACTGCCAAGCCCACATCCAGCGTAGCAGCCCCACCTGGAGAAGATAACAAAAGTGAGCGCAGTCGTGCCGCGCCTGCCAGTTCAGCTGTACACACAGCAACTACACACAAGAACAGTAGCAGCAAGACGGTGAGTGCAAGGCCGCCGATGAGCACTGGGAGTGTGGTAGCCGCACTACGCCCTCAGCCGCTGACCGAGGAAGAGCAGTACCAGCGTGACCGCGTCCGAGCAAAAGAGATGTTGAATGGCCTACTCCGAATTATATCAGCGCAATCCGCGTGCAGAGGGGAGGAGACAGAGAGCAGTGATACCAACATAATCAACCATCACAACAACAGCACCCATGGCAGCACATTGTCCCTTCCCGTTGGGGCCCTCGGTACTACTAATGGAGGGTTCCCACTTGTGTTCAAGAACTGCCACATGTGCTTTGTCGAGGGCGAGTTCGACCGCCCCGACCTGGCGGTGGCGCGCGGACTCATTAACCTTGGTGGGGGATCTTGGCTGAAGAAAACTGACGAGGAATGGAGGAGGGCGCTCGCGAAACGGAAGAGGAAGGACGCGGAGAAACAGTGCATGGTCGACGATGCCATGGTGGAGGTTGTACGCACAAACTCCATCTTTGGCAAGTTGAGTGCAAGGCTCCCTACAGCTCAGGACACTCTCACCGTGGGAGTCGGTGATTCACAAGTCAATAGTACAGCTAGCCAAAGTCAGTGGATGCCCGGAGAATTTAGCTGCACCACCGTCGCACCTGCGCTTTTTACTGATGTTCTGCAAGATGCTGATCAGTCACCTGAACTGCAGCAGCATACGAACCGACTCGCGGTTGTAGGACAGACTTGCTCGCGTGCCCCCGCTTTCTACATGGCCCCACATGCCACTCAGCGAGCCCGAGCAACCGAGCAGAAGGCCAGCGGCAAGCCAGCATCAGAGGCACCATCGTCCACGCGAAGGAGCCCACTGAAGTACCTGTTGACAACCACCACGGACTACCTCCTTGCCTGTCTTGCGTGTCATACGCTCCTCAACCCCCGCACCTGCTTTCTGTTTTACACCGCCATACCCAGCGCGCCTGATATGCTGCTGCTCCAACACAGCCGACAGGCGAGGCAGCCGCAGGACCGCCACGAGCAGCAACAGGGACGGGGCCATAGAGGCAATGTGCCAGTCGTCGCGAGTCCACAGCCGGCGCTCTCCGCATGGGTGTGGAAGCGCCGCTATGCAAAGCAGCGCTCGGTCGGCGTCTGCATTGCGTTTCTTTGGAACATTCCACTCTCACACCTTTGCCGAGCAGGAGGGGAAGGGAAGGAGGTGGCGCGAGGCGTGGCGCCGGGGTGTTGCACCGCTGACCTGGTCCCCACACCGCAGGCAGTCGCGCTGATGCGGGTGCTGCTCTTTGGGCTGCGCAGCGCGGTACTGGCACTGAATGGGTCTATGCGTGAGTCCTACGACCCCGCGGCTGTCACGCACGTGGTGGTGGTGGATGTGGCCCGCATTGTAGCTAGCACGCTCTCCACCCTATATGAACGCGCAACCATCACGCATCCGGTGGCAGTGCACAATGCGCCTATGGCCGCGGCGCCGCTGTGCAGCACCCTTGACAGTGACGAGAACGCAATCATGATCCCTGCAGCCGTGGGGTGGTCGGATAGCGCGACACGCTCAGAGTCCTCCGTACTGTGGCCTGCTCCAGAACTACGGCAGGCACTCCGTGACTCGGAGATGAATGATGTTTCTGTTGTCAGAAGCGACTGGCTCGAAGACTGTGTGCACTGGGGCGTATTCGTGGATGAGCAGTCGCCAAAATATGTTATACCGATGGAGCTACTCCATCGTTGCAGTGACGAGGCTAGTGAGTGGGAGCCCAGACAGGGTGCCTCCCCACTGCCCCGCCCCGCAACTGCCACATACACGGGGTCCGAGAGGAGCAACACGCGCGAGCGTACTGCTGTAAAGTCCAGTGTGGTTTCCCCATTCCCGGACAATGCAGCGCGGCAGAGCCACCGTCGGACCCCACGGGAGCTTCATCGTTCCATTACCACACGCATTCAGGGCCTCGAGCGCGGGGAGAGTCACAAGAGGAGCAGCAGCCCGCCCACTACCCCACAGACCGCCGATACATTATCGCCATCCCCTGTCCCATACACGCGAGGGAATAATAGCCCGCAGTGCAACAGCAGTCGCAGGGCCAAAGACCGTGACAACACACCACCACCGCCACCCAGTCATAGCTCCACTCGGGCTTCCAATTCAGCGAGACATTGCAGCAGTGCCGGAGGCACCGGGGCGGTGTGCGCTTTCGGAGCTTCCTCCACTGCTACCATCACGCACACAACACAGCGTCAGAGGCGTGCGAGCCCAGTGCCATCGCCCACTTCAGCCGCTCGTGCGCGCAGCCAGAACACCGGAACCTTGGCCGACCAGCAGACCTCGGAGCGGTATCTCAAGCACCTTACAGAGGTCTTCAGCTTCTCCACTCCCGGGTCAACACCGGTGCGGCCATCTTCATCACAGCCACAGCATTCGCTGCGTTCCTGTGTGAAGGAACGTGTGACCGTGGACGTGAATGATCACACCTGCACTCCTACTCGTGGTGTCTCCCGGAGCTATCATCCAGCAATGAGGAGGATGTGCCGTCAACCGGAAGCCGAGGACATCAGCAAACCCATTCACCCCGTAACCACGCTTAGTGCGAGCGATGAAAAGCGGCGGCAGCATCAGCCCTACTCTGCTGTCTCACCTGCAGAGACCTCCGCGTCGATGTGCACGCCACCACGACGTTCTTCTCGACCGCAGATATCCGCATCTGTGGTTCCTGCCTCTGCTACTCAGCATCACCTGTCGCAGCCCCAGGCAACGGACGAGGACGCACAAGGAGAATTGAGGCGGCAGCTGTCGTCGCGAGTCACCCTCATGATCGGGGCCGCCGCCTCGGAGATGGACAGCTTGCACAACGCGTCAATGTGCCAGCACTTAGAACTACAGCCACTACCGCCACTCTCTCGGAGCTGCACCAGCGGCAGCGAGCCACGAGCACCCCTACCCGGCTCCAACGCCTCTGCGCCGCTCCTCCCAGTGTGGGACCCCAGCTCGCGCTCCGAGCCCCCGCAGACAGCGATGGAGGCAACCGGCGACTGCAACTTGGAGGGGGGCCAGTGCGGTCGCTTTTCCCACGAGCTCCTGGATGCCCGTGACGCCGATCGAGCCGTCCTCGTGCCAGCATCCTTCGCGGAGGAGGAGGAAGAGGAGGGCGATAGCATGCCGGACTCATGCAGCGTAGAGGGGTGGAAGAGGTCACGAAGCGGCGATAGGCAATACACGCGAGAATCAGAAGGACTACAGCACAGCAGCAACGACCTTGACGGAGCGCGGCCACGGCTGGAG